>JBBPKA010000080.1:0-132062 GCA_038088995.1 Guyanaporus albipodus | reverse complement strand
CTCTCACTCTCTTTTCGCTCCCATGTTCAAGCTCGGGCTGGCCTGCCTCAGACTCGGCGCCGTTTCCAGGCCGGCCACTCGCTCGCTCCTCTTCCTCATACCCCGCCCTCACCCGCTCCTCGTCGTACCCCCCGCCGTCCGCATCCGCCCCGCCGCATCTTGGTCCGCCCCTCCCCCGCCCTCCCTCGACACCGCCGCCCACATCGCCGCCCTCGAGGCACGCGCCAACGCACATCCAAACGACCTCCCTCAACAGCTTGCCTTCTTCAACGCCCTCGCCGCTACCCGCTCAAAGGAGGCCTACGACACCATCATCGACCGCTGGGAGCACACCGCGGAACACGCAAGTCCCCAGTTCTTCTTCCTCCGTGCTTCCGCTTACCCTCTCTTCAGAGCCCCTCCTCGCCCCTCCTTCTCTCCGATGCTGCCTTTGAAGTATATCTCGACGCACTCGCTAGCTCCGGCCGCGAACCTTCCATAGATCTTGCCGTCCGCAAGCGACAGTCTCTCCTCGACTCTCCGTCGGATACCACTCTCGACCCGTCTTCCTCTCCCATCCAGTCCAGAAGCGAGAAAATTGCCGCTCAGCTACTTGCCAGACGTGCCGCCAACGCCCCTCAGACCGCGGTCGACCCACCCGGCCCTAATCCGACCATTGCAAACCTCGCTGCCGCCCTCGGCAAGGGCACAGGCGTCAGCGGCAACCCCATTCATGTCACCCTCAGCGAACGTGAGCTTCCCCGAGCATTCCTCCTTGCGCCGTCACTCATACTCTTCCCCCAGCCAAAGGCTCCCTTACCATGCGCATCGTTCGTTTCGTCGTCTTGACTGGTCTCAGTGGCTTCTGTACGTACACTCCTTTTGTCTCTCTTTTCTTCCTCATCTTTTGCCAGTCATGCTGGTCGTCCTCTCTGTTCTGTTAGAAAACTCGGGCCTCCTCAAGGCTGGTGGTCGCACCACAGAGTTCGAGCCCCTTCAGCAAAAGCCCGTCAAATTTAGCGACGTGCACGGCATCGACGAAGTCAAGCAGGCGTGTCTATCCTCTTTCCTTCGCTTTATGTCGTTTGACCCCTTGTGTGCAGGAACTCGCAGACGTGGTCACGTTTCTCAAGGATCCTACCGCCTTTGCTTCCCTTGGCGGAAAGCTCCCCAAGGGTATCCTCTTGACAGGTCCTCCTGGTACCGGAAAGACGATGCTTGCTAGGGCCATCGCTGGAGAGGCCGGCGTTCCGTTCTTCTTTGCTTCCGGTTCCGAGTTCGAGGAAATGTTTGTCGGCGTCGGTGCCAAGCGTGTTCGGGACCTCTTCGCGGCTGCACGGAAGAAACAACCGGCCATCATCTTCATCGACGAACTAGATGCCGTTGGCGGCAAACGTTCTCAGCGTGATCAGCATTACATGAAGCAAACTCTGAACCAGTTGCTGGTGGAGATGGACGGCTTTTTACAAACAGAGGGCGTGATCGTCATCGCGGCCACCAACTTCCCACAGAGCCTGGATCCGTGGGTGTCGTTCCTACGCCGGTTTGGGGTGAGAGACTGACCTTGCGCTTGGGTAGTGCCCTCACGCGTCCTGGTCGTTTCGATCGTCATATTGCCGTCCCCCTTCCGGACATTCGTGGCAGACTACAACTTTTGAACCACTTCATGAAAGACGTTGTGGCCAGCAATGGTATGTCCGCCTTGATGATGATGATGATGATGATGATCACAATGTCGAATCTCATGCTTCAGCCGTCGACCCAATGATCTTGGCGCGTGGCACGCCCGGGTTTTCGGGCGCCGAGTTGCAAAACATGGTCAAGTGGGTCTATGCTCGTTTGGTCGGAAATGGTCGCTCACGACGTAAACTAGCTTGGCGGCCATCCAGGCAGCAAAGGAAGGTTGCAAGGAGGTCATATTAAGGCACTTTGAGTGGGCCAAGGCGAGCCCGTTATTTTTATGTATTTATATACTTTACTGACCGCAGGCCAGGACCGAATCGTGATGGGTGCCGAGCGCAAGAGTGCGTACATTGACGAGAAAAACAAATTACTCACGGCGTACCATGAGGTGCGTCGGACCTGCCAGAGGGGTGACGCGGTGCTCTTTACTTGATGGACAGGGCGGCCACGCACTGGCTGCGTTGTACACGGAAGGGGCGATGCCTTTGCACAAGGTGACGTGCGTGCCGCGCGGCCATGCGCTCGGAGTAGTGCGTCGCTGTTTCGCGATCGGGCTGGGGATCATTCGCTCACGGTGTGTGGGTTTGACAGACCTCTCAGCTGCCGGAAGGCGACATGTTTTCGGTCTCACAAAGCGAGTACAAGGCGATGATCGATGTGTGTATGGGTGGCCGGGTTGCGGAGACGCTGAGTAGGTGGATTCTGTGGCACCGAGATGGACGGTGGATGACGTGACTGTACCAGTTTATGGTGAAGGGGGCCTGACGAGCGGATGTTCGTCCGATCTTCAAAAGGCGACGCACACGGCGACAGATATGGTCAAGGTGAGACTTTGACGTGTCGGGCGAGGATCGGTGAAGAGAATGTCGCACAGCACTTTGGGTTTTCTGGCAAGGTGGGGCCTGTGTTTTACAGTGATCAAAACGGGCCGGTGAGCCCACAGACGAGCGAGCGGATCGACTCTGAGATTCTAAGGTGAGTGTGCTGTCACTGACGACTGGAGGAGGATGACGGAACGTGCATGGCGTAGTTTGCTTCAGCAGGGGGAGGCGCGGGTGACGCGGTTGTTGCAGGAGAAGGAGGAGGAACTCCACCGGGTAGGTCGAGTGACGCGCTGTGGTGAACTGTTCTGACGCGAGTACGACGTGCAGCTGGCACGGGCGCTGGTGGAGCACGAGACGCTGAGCGCGGAGGAGGTGCGGCGGGTGATCAAGGGGGAGGTGATTCGGGGGGTGGAGGCCAAGCTGCGGGAGGGATGAGATAGGGGTTTAATTTCCATTTAAGGAACGGATAAAATAATGAGGCTGTGCGCGCGCGCGAGTATGGGTCGGGTTTTTCTGCTACGTCCGCCGAGGAGAATTTAAAGGCAAGTGAATTTTATTCGGTGGAATCGTTGGAAAAAAAAAAAGTGATCGAGGTCGATGGCCAGATCGAGAATGTGTCATCGCCAGCTCAGGTTCGCGAAGCACGCCGAGTGCGGACACAACGCCTACCTCGGCGATCTCGTCGTCGACTGCGACAGCCAATCCTGCTCCATCAGCGCTACCCACCCAAAAGACTGCAAACCTTGCACTTGCCGTCGTTACTACGAGTCCGCATCCCTTTTCTTCTCTTCCTTCTCCTCTCATCCACTCCAGGCAGCCAGAACGCATCATCACACGACACGTCTGTACCCCTTTCCTCTCCCTTCTTCCGTCTCTTCCTCCTCACCCCCCTCCGCCCCCCACAGGTCGATGGAAAATGTCCAACATGTCCACAATGATAGACATCTATTTGTACATGGTGTAATATATATCTCCCACCCCGCGTGGAAAAAAAAAAAAAAAAAGAAAGTCACAACTCCACGTCCATCAGCATCTCCTCGTCGATCCCGCCCAGATCTCCATACTCGTCTTCGTCCATGCCCTCTCGCGCCGCTTCTTCCATCACCAACGCCTGTTCCCTCTGCTTCGTCTGCGCCCTCTCAATGTCCTCCAACGTCCACAGCGATATTCCCGTCTGATTCTCGTTCGGGTTCTGCGAGATCGTTCGCATAAATAGCTTTGACAGCGTCACCGCCATATCCGTAGACAGATTCGATGCCACTTCTGTGATGTACTGATTGATCCACCGAGGCAGCTTTGCGCGCTTGTCCGCCCGTGCGAATCGCTCCCCGGTATGTCAGCCATCGACGTCTACCTCGGCCTAGATGCATCTCTCACCTTGTCCGCAAACACCATCAGTCCCCAGTCCGTCTTACCACGCAGCACCCGCCCCACGCACTGCGCTGCGTTCCGCATCGCATCGAACCCGAGAAACTCCGACTCGCGAATCCGGTACGCATCTCGGAGGTACTCCAGCCGCGCTTTCAGAATTCGACTTTCCGTGTATTGATATGGCACCCTGTTCACCTCTTCAAACCATCATCCTCTCCATCACGAAAAAAAAAAGACGCGCACCCGAACATGATCACAGCCCGTCCATAATTGTGGTCGAAATCGATCCCTTCCGATACCTTCCCTCGCGCAACAGACAACAGCACCGCACCCCTCCCATTGTCGCACGCCTGCAATCAGCTCGTACCCATGTCCACACAAGCTAGATTCAATACAGCTCACCCGTCTATAGTTTTCTAGTGCTATGCTAGTTTCGTTCGCATCTGGAGTTTCAACAAAAATCAACTTGTTCTTCCACACCTCGTTCAGAATTCCCTGCACGACATGGTCAGGTCAACCCTGCTTCAGCTGCCCACGACAACAAACATACCATATCATTCCACGCCGCCACAATCGACTCCATATAGAGATAACTCGGAAAGAACGCGACGATGCCGTCCGGGATAATTTTACTATACTCCACAAGGATACTTCCAAAGTTCCTCACAACCGCAGGATCGTTCCGCACCTCGAAGCGCGAGCTAATCGCCACTTGGTCGCTCCCTCGAGTAATGACCTGCACACGATTGATACTACCCGCTCCCAATCCCGACAAACAACTCACTAGTGGCAGAAACGCGTTGCGCGTGAGCGTCATCGGGTATGTCTCCTGAACGACCGGCGTGAATTGCAACATCTTGGGATACATGTCCAACGGCGAAATCGTCCCAGAAGTAATGACCACGCTGCTAAAGTGCTCAAGGACAGGCTTAATCGCTAGCGAGGGGTCAAGGCACCTGTCCCAGATTCAGATCGCGCTCGCGTTCACCAACCAACACACTCACGTAAAGTGGAACACAGGGTTGGGCACAGTCGCATTATCGGTCTCAAACGGCTCGAGAATCAATAGGAAGCCTAGGAGTTGAATGTCGACGCAGTCCAATCAAGATGTTATTCAGCAGGCAGTAGCTCACCTTTCTCGTACGTCGCTACCAGAGTCGCGAACGACGCGACTTTTTGTAGTGCAGAATGCTCGTCCAGCCGGTTTAGTTCCAACGTACGAATCAAAGACTGCAGTCGCTCAGCACAAAATCTGGAAGAAGTGGTTAGTGGCGCGAAATCATCCAGTTCCCTGTCACTCGCCGTAACGGACGCCTTTCAATATAGGTGATGTCTTTAAGATGCTGCAGGAAAGAAAGCGGCGTCTCCGCAACGACGTGCAAGACACGCATGCGAGTCTATTCCACTTTCAGTGCGACTACATGAGCAACAACACCCCATGCATACCTTGAGGTATTCAACAAAACGCTTGAGAAACGCGACAAAGTGCTCGGCCTTCCTGATGTTTCCGGGTATCGCCTCTTTGAGCAGATCATCAGGGAGAACTATATGCCCCCGTTAATCGCTCGCGTTCATGAACAACGCTCGGATCGGTAGTCACCAGGATTCGTCATAAAGGCATCCTCAGGGGTACCGTCCGCTGTCGCCTCCTGTAGGCCCTCGACCAACTTTACATACTCGTCCTGAAGTTTAGCAGCGTCGGTTCTCTTAATTCTTACACCATTCGTCAGCACCCCGGACAATAACAAGCACGGCCCTCACTCATCAATCTTTTCACCAAGCTTCGTTACACTCCGTACAGCCGAGTCGAGCATAGGTCGTGTAAGGTCAATGCTGAGAGATTCTATACACACGTTGTCTGGCATGGCGTTCAGCTTGAAGAAAGAGGTGGCCATAAAAGTCTCTACTGACCAATGTTGTGCGCCTCGTCGAACACGACAATGGCGTCTTTCGACAGTTCTTTCGACACTTGCTCAGCAACTTTAGGATCGATTAAATAATGGAAAGAATATATGATCACATCGACAAACGGCATCTGGTAGAATGGTCGTGAGTATCGACCAACCTCGGAAGTAGCGCGAACTTGCCATTCTTCGTATGGTAAAGTAGGGGCATGTGCCATTGTCTCGGCCGTGTTGAAGTATGTCCGCAAGCGTCCATATGCCAGGTGATATGAGTGTTCCAGGCTCGATTTTCCCCAGGTTCTACCACAATATCGCATCTCGTTCTTCCGACCCAAAGGTTGAATGATAGCTACCTCATGCCAATCACAAAGCTCCACAGATCCGGGATGCGCACGACCCTTCTCGCATACCGCAGAGTTAGTTAGGTCACGACACCGCGCATCCACAACTTTGCCCTTCTTTTCCTTGGAAACCTGGACAAAGAACCTGCGATTATGACGAGAGAAAGTACTCGTGTTCCACACGCACCTCTGGATGTATGCACAAGTTTTTTCGACTCGTCAAGCCAAGGCCTATGAAGCTCTCTTCCTTTTCCCTCTGTTCTGGTGTTTCAGCACATGATATGCGATATTTCATTAGTCTCTTCAACTCGGAGAGAGCCTTTTCGATTTCTGGTACTGTACGCGAGCAGTAGATAAGCTTGCGTTTGGTTGGGTGGAACTACAGGAGAGACGTGAGTTCTGACGACATCAGACTACAAATCATCGGCCTGCCTGCTGATAAGATACAATAAGGGATAGAAGAGAGACGGTTTTCCCCGTCCCAGAAGGCATCTCCAAGACACAGTGCCCCTGAATGCAGTCAACAATTAATGTGGTCATGCTTTACAGAACTGAAGGGAATGCACCGTAGCATCGAGCGTCCGCTTAAGATCACACATATATGCGTATTGTTCTCAAAATGATCCGGGTCAGCCTCAAGTCTACTAGACTACGGGGTAAACTTACCAGGATAAATTCGGTCATAAGGAAAGATGATCTGAGCAAGATCATGTGATAGATGATGTCCTCCTCGTTCTGAAAAAGGCGCGATGAGACACGTACCGGCAGGTTGTCGATGAAGAACTTCATATTTTGAGAACGACAACCCAAGTCACACTCGGTATTTACGCGTCTCTGCAAACCACGTGATCACATTGCTCTCTTCAACAAGGATGATTTTACATTTTCTACCAACAAAACGGTACAAGAAAATACATATCTCAATCATAATCTCAGTGAAGTTCGTAATGTTCAATCATGTGTCCACGGGTGATCTCTCTCGTAACAAGTAGAAGCAGTCACTAAATGGTCTTATTTCAGTCAGCCGCAATGTTTTGTGTAGCTGTCTGCAAGACTTGTTGGACGGCATCATTTCCAATGCTACGAAGCATGTGAGAAACACACAGAGTTTAGTTGATGGCAAAGACGTACTTGCTATAACCATCGTTGGGAGAGATTCCCGTTGTATCACTGTTCGGAGAAATCGGCGTAGTTTGGTGGCTGGGCGAGATGCCAGTGACTCCCGGTGAAATTGTCGTGCCAGTTCTAGCCGTCAAATTGACTTGACCCCACTGTTACCAGTTCCACTCAGTATGCAGAATACGTATGTGAGCTGATGACACAAACCTGATACTGAAAAATGCCACCTAACCCAATGGTGATTCCAGCTGGAAATATTCGATAGTGAGTTGTTCAGGTCCACTACAACACAAGTACACATACTGTTTAACCATGTTGAGTACGCGTCTGCCTGTTGTTGGTTGCTCACACCATATGTGGAGGGGTCAGGAGCATATGGTGCGGTGGTCATGTTGAACGGCACAAAATCTGGGGCATTGGATCGCGTTACTAAACCGAAACCTGTAAGCGCCAAAGGTTTGCCGACACTAGGTGAATTTCGCCGTTAGGTCAGAACCCCACAGTCAAACAACAGACTTACGCGGCTGCCGATTGAGCTTGCTTGATAATCCAGTCATTGCCCGAATTCAGCGTGTTTGTGAAAGAATCCAAGTATGGATCAATAGGACCGTAGAATTGTTGATCGGGGAAAAGCGTGAAAGAGCCGAAACCAATTTCCGGAATATTCATAATATCCTGGCTATCGACACCATAGGACCCGTCGTAGTTCGAACCAACACCTTGCGTTTCTTGTCGCCTAGTAGCTTTACAACAGCTGAGTGGTCAGAGATTCTGAGGTATTCACGAATCTTACCCGTGGACACCCATCTCCCTCTGATACGCGTGCCATCTTGTTTGAGGGTTCCAGCAAGTTTAGCAGCCTCTCGGGTGCGTCGCCTGGATTCGGAACGTTCACGGAGTATCTGTTCCGTGGTCACAGGGATTGCCCTGGCGCGCTTCCGTTTTCCGGGTACGGGAGATGCCGATGGCGCAGGGGCAGGGTTCAGGGGATACAATTTAGGGCAGTCAGTGCACATTAAACCCGATGTACTATCATGGATGTGACCACTGATTACCACCCGTACAAAACTGTCACACTCACCCAGCGGAGATGAGGTGGTTGGGGTCGATAGAGCGAATATGGGCCGCCATAAGAGCATGCCACTGTGTAATGGTTTCCGTCGTACACGAAGAGCTTGCAGGGATGGTGGAATTGCACCTAAAATCTCCGGTGGGTCAGTGGTGTAGGAATCCTGTGGACAAAACTATAAAACCTCGGATCGTTCGCTGGTTCCCAGCTGAAAATAGCGGGACTGTTGACGTATCGAGAAACGACTTGAGTAGTGAAGTTCATGAAAGCGTTCAGGACGGACGGATTCGTGTAGAATTGATCGTGAGTCTTGAGACCAAAATGGCGAACATATAGATCCATGCCACCTATTTTGTCATGAAAAGAAGTATTCCATATGGGTAAGACGAACACAGACCATAGTCATTAGATAAATAGTTCCGCGGTAAAGAGTTATTAGTGCCAGGGGTGACATCACGTGCAACGACGGGACTATTGACAGTGTTGTTCAAGAGAGGCAGCGGATACCAATTGTTTGTGAGAGATAAGATAAGGTAGAGTCCGTGTCTCTCAGCCATTTTGACGACAGTGTCAAGCTTCTGGAGACCATTTGGACCATCGTTTATCGAGACTGTCCCGTTGTGAACCAGCTGGAACCATGTACCATTTATTGGGACAACGTCGACGTCTAGTTGATTCAAGTAAGCGATCTAAACCTGATTCACGAATGGAGTGCTCGCCATTGAATGCCCACAGCCGAACGACTTTGATACCAAGAGCGGAGATGTTGCCGAGGGTATACCAAATGTCCTCGTCCGTGTTCAAGGCGGATAACCAGTAGGCGTCTGTACCAATATACCTGAAGTTACTGCAAATCATCGTCATGGGCGATTGAACGTCACGAAGGTATGGGTATGTTTACCTGCCATTCACTATGAATGATGCACCCTTCGTCCCGACAAAATGAGAGTGGTGCCTTTTGGCAACCAAGCCTGAAGGACTCGTCAGAGCTGCGAGCACCAAGGAGCTCAGCAAGAAGAATAAAGAGAGAAAGACCATGATTTCGGTGGACGACGGACACCAAGGTAATGTCTGTGAAGGCCATGGACAGGATGGAAACAGCACGTCTTTATAGGAAGGCCTGATACACATGCCCCTGTGATTCTTGCGCATCTTTCATTTGGGGGTCGCACCGGTGTCTCAGCTCTTGAGCGGACATCATCCGCATGGCATGGCGTCCTGGGTGGTATGGCCTATGTGTGAAACGCGTTGGGGCGCAGGCTTCTACTGTCCGAAACGTGGGCGGACAGGGCTGCCTGGTTAAAGTTCACCTATCCTAGGTCAGCTGTGTGCGTCGGGCCCCGTGATGTGTCCCAGCTGACCTCACACGTGACTGATAGCAACGAGGTCTTATTTTTATCTACGTCAATTAAATAATTGGAAGAGACATGTTACGGACATCGTCCTCAAGGCTACTGAGGCGCATGGCTGCTGGACCCCGCCTTGCCTTTCCTCCTCGTCGCCACCAGTCACAAGAGACTCACCAGAATCCACAAGGACGCTTCATACAGGACCACTTCATAACGTCTGCAGGGGTCGCCATCAGTGTATTCACTCGCTTCGCCAAATTCACCCTTTTCGGCGTCCTTGGTCTTGGACTCACTGGTTGGACAATATTCGAGAGCACTCACCTGTGGGTCGAGTCAATCGAACTTGCATCAAACCTGGATGACGAGACTCGGCGGTGGGAATGGCACCAAGACGCCGGGGGATGGACGGGTGGTGAGCATGGCGGAACAGACCCTGCTCTCGGCTTTAGAGCAAGACATCTTTTACGGGGCTCCTGGATGGCAGAGAATTGGGGCGTGGGATCCACCACATTTTCTGACAATAGGGGCATGGGAAGCCTTGATGCCATAGAGGCTCGTTTGGATTTTGCCCGGAATTACCTGGACATGGCCATCAAGATCGCGAAATCCAAGACCGCCTCTGTGAAATTGCGCCCGCAGACGCTGAATGAACTCCTTCTCCGTCATGGCGCCATATTGGAGCGCATTGGAACCAAGGAGGCCTTGTTCGAGGCCCGCTCGAAATACGAATGCGTGTGGGCCGGCCTTCCAGAGGAAGGCACGGACGTTGCCCGCTTAGCTTCAAAACTCGGGGATCTCAATTTTAGGCTCGGAGACTCGAGTGATGCGCTTGCTTGGTGGACACGATCGCTTGGTTTGACACAGGGCACTCAACAGACTGAAGGCTCTGTCGTTCCTGCTATATCCCTGGCCGTACCTTCATCTCCGTCAGCACAGCGGACACTCGCATCCACACTGGTCTCGCTGTCTGCCTACTATTCTACGTCTGGTCGGTTAAAGCAGGCTCGGCAAGTCCAGGAGGCTGCCCTCGCTCTGTTGCGTAGCATCCCCTCTCCGCCCAACATCTCCGCCGCTTCACCACCTCACATGTTGCATTCGTTGTATCTTCTCCATCGTTCTTCTCTCATTTCTATCCACCTTGCCGAAGTTCTTTATACGATTGGATCACCTCGACATTCGTCCTTTGATTATCTGACGAGAGCTGCGGAGTCCTCTGAGCGTGTTGCCTTGACTCTTGCCGGTTTACCGTTCAACCCACCCGACACCAAGGGGTCGGGGGATATCCATTCTCCTGCGCCAGATTCCCCTATTCTTCCGCTTTTTGCAAGATCCCGTGTGATGGGGAAGTCGGCAACGGGGTTATTGCGCGACGCACGTCGCACCGCTGCAGAGGCATGGAACTTAATGGGAATCCTCAACGAGCAAGGCGGAGATATAGAACAAGCCGTTGCCTGCTACGAGCGGGCAATCGGATGGGCTAGCGCCTCCTCTGATCCAGATTTTCCGGGAGAGGGGACGCTGGAGGTAGACTGGAAAGTTATGTGGGCCAACTGCGCGCGCGCGCGCGACTCGAAGGAGAAGGCTTCTAGTAATGTAGTCCCGGTCACGTGAACTTGTCGTGGCACGTGAGGCCTGAATTCATTCCATTGCGAGTGTTCCCACGCCTCATTGCAGCGTGGCCGAAATGTCTTGTTTACTCTTGCGCGCTCGTCTCGTACGCCAACAGAATTCCTCATCCTGGTCCTCATCGCTCAGATTCAATTCTACCGTCGCACGTACATTCAACTTTCATTTAGGCGTTAGCTGGGCACCAAAGCCTCCAGATCCAAAGCTGACGCGTCTCCATACCGCTTTCTCCGCAGACTCACAACTTGGAAAATGGAGAGACGCAATGCTCATCCATCCAAAGCGTTCCCTCCAAAGGGACGCGGGGGAAGACTTCTTTTATCATACCAAGGCACGTCTCCTTGCATTTATACCGCGCCTCTCGCTCATTCTTGCTGTAGATGCGCAATGGCTCGGTAGGTAAGCCTGCTTTCCTCTCCTCTCCTTTGCTCATTTTAGCCCTTTCATCCCCAGGGAGTTGCTTTCGGTGTCGCTGACGGCGTTGGAGGTTGGGTTGATTCAGGCATTGATCCCTCATTATTCGCCCAAGCCTTGATGTATTCTGCGCACAACTACTCGCACGATTCATGGGCGGGAGAGCCAGAGATCGATCCTATTCAGGATCATGACCATTGTGATGATGTTCCTGGTCACGAGATCACACCCTTTGATTGCCTCGAGCTTGCTTACCATCGCGTCTTGCGAGAACAACTCGTGGAAGCCGGTAGGTCGACCTTCTCCCCTGGTTGCCGATCAATCTCGTCACCTCTTTCTCGTAGGATCAAGTACAGCATGCTTGTTAACGTTGAACTCCTCCTCAGGGGTTCTCCGCTCAGCAAAGTGAGCAATAGTGCTCCGCATTCCACTGCAGACCACTCAGTGACCCTCCAGTCTAGGCGACAGCGGTTTCTTAATCATACGATCTTCTTCTGTGATCTACAGAGAGCCAGTCCAAACGCATTACTTTAATTGCCCATTGTGTGTCCCTTGATCCTCTTCATGCTGCTCTCCCTGCTAATCCCTGTTAATAAGGCAACTCACAAAGTATCCTGAAAGTGTGAGCTTTAACAAATATTATATGGACCTTCCAAGTGCAGCCGCGCAGCATGAAGCGAAGCTCCGGCACGGTGACATTGTCATTGCATACGTAGGTCGTGTGTGTTCGGGCCGTCGCACCAAATAGCACTCATGTTCTCTCCAGACGGATGGATTATCCGACAACGTGTTCCCTACAGAACTAGTTGCGATATGCTCGCTCGTCGCCCGTGCCGGTGGCTCAGAAGCTGAGCAAGTACAAACCATGGCAGACCGTATTGTCCAATACGCACAGGCATGTATGCGAGATGGAAAGAGAGTAAGCCCTTTTGAATGTGGGTCACTCAGGTCTTCCTATTTTTTACTTCATTTGATGCGTTGTTCCGTAGGTGACGCGGCGCGGGAGGGCTTGTCATATCGTGGTGGGGTATGCCATATTAACATTTATTCGACTTGACTGCTCACGAGAATGTGTCCCTACAGAAAGTTGACGAGTGCGCCAAAAAGTTTCTCGCAATCCGAAGTGATACTGATGGCGAGTGCCAGTGTTACTGTTGTAATGGCCTTGGTCAGCGAGGTCCCGTAGCGTTCATACCAGCTCCCGTGCTAGATACGTGTATGAGCGTCTGCCTCGTGAACACTGGTTTCATACCTAGCATCCTTTATCACTCAGTGATTATAGTGCACCTTAGACAGTCTTGGCCACATTCTTCTATTTGGAGTTGTACTAGACAACTTGTCCATGAAACCGCAAAGATGTTGGGGCCGTTCCTTGCCGCTAACCAATTTACAAAATACTGTTTTCCGAATGGTGCGGATGTTGCAACTCATTAACTTGGAAGCTATCCGTTATGATACATCAAGCAAACTGAAGTCTAGTGAAGATATACTAAATGGTTCTGAACACCGGCAGATCCAAATAAAAGATGGCAGCACAGACTGCGAGCAAAGGGCTACGTGGCAGGTCGTCAAATGTTTTGACACAATGTGCAATGGAACTTGATGCTATCCCGGAAAATCGCGGCTATGAAAAACATCACATCAATGGCCAGATCACCACATCACAAAGTAAGAAAACTCACGCAGAACAATCAACGACGCAAGCCCAGCCACAACTATGATGTAAAGGAGGGTGTACTTGATGATCTTTGTGACAATTAGCAATGTATCATTCAGGTCAAGCAATGCCTCACAATCCAGCGGCGCTGCCTCTTTTGTTTTGTGGAGTAAAGAGGTGCGCGAATCTGCTTGGACGGTCGCAACCAAACTGCGAAAGAGTTTCAGAAGTCGTCAGTCTCGCATTTGAATTCACTCACAGAGCATCGTCGAGTGCAGTTTGTCAATAAAGGGAATAAGGATAGGCACCGTTAAGATGATAAGCAAAATGTGGCCGAGTAGAAAGTCTGAGCTCCATAGAGACATCTCCACAACCTTGACGATAAATTCGCGAGCAGGCTGCGACATGGCGGAGTTACCCAGTCCACGACCATACCATTTACCAGACCACCAAGCGCGGTTCGTTTCATCGTGCTTGAACTCACGAGAGAGGAAAACAGCAATGAGAATCTTTTGGATAGCACGCTGGATGGCAACAATCGTGATAACACCGAGAACCGCATGCGATGCGTCCCAAAGTTCGAGGAACCACTGCTCCAAGGTGTGAGACACGGCACATAAATGACAATAGATCACATACGAAGAACTCAAAGAACGCAACAATACCGAACAGCGCGAGGAAATGAGCGAGCGCGGCCATCACAGAAGCAAACTTGGTCCATTTCTCGAACATGGGTCCCAAGAGCAACGAGATGAAGAATAACGCAAGTAGGACGGCTGCATTCCAAACCACAGGGCCAATTGCAACCACCGCAATGCGGACAAGGGGACTGGCGTTGGGCTGTCCCATGGAACTTGGGAAAGACTTGACGAACATATAAGCAATGATGAAAAGTGCCGCCACACAGATCGGCCAGATAACCTCAGAAAAAACAACAGCTCGCCATGTTGCACGCGGGACATCGCCAGATAACTTCTCTGATGGATGACCAAGCTTCTTCTTCTTATATCCAGTAATCATCGTCCTGGAGAGTCGACAGTATCCGTACCAACTGCTCGCCTTTGTTCTCGAATTTCCTCGGGACATCCATCGTAAGAACTCGCGATAATCGATAATGAAATCGGCAAAGGAAAATTGGTGAGGGTTGAAGAGGAATGGAGCGATACAAAGCGAGAGGACCGAGAACCAGAAGTAGATAAGGTGCGGTATCCAGATGGCAAGCGAGGCATAGAGGAGCAGGATAAGATTCCTCATTCCCATGTAGATGCTTGGTCCGGCAAAGCGCGAGTACAGTATACTGAATGAGATACGAGTCGTTGCAAATCCACGACCTGTCGCGATATACCGTGCACCACCAAACGTCAGGTTGCTCAGGATGGCTTGAGAATATATCTGCGTAGAAAATACTTCAAATATCGGGGAGAGTGATAAGAAGTGTTTTCCGAGACGCAGCAAAGCCTTTCCGGTACCACGTTCTACCAACTCTGTGGAGGAATTAGGCATGCTCGTGAAAAGGGCACAACTTTCAAACGTGCATACCTTGGAGGAACAGGGGCAAGAAAGCGATGAAGAAGACCAGGAAGATGGAGACAATGCACCGCTTTATCCAGTCAAAAACGGGAATCAGGTTATAACATCCTGTTCCTTGCTGACCACCCAGCACGTTGCCTTGGGAGTCTACCTGACAGATCGCCAACTCCTTGTTCAGAGTTCCAATGTATAATACTACAACACGTGAATACCAAGCACATAATACATCGCAAGTTAATTACTCACGTGTAACCATGAACACCTGAATAGAATAAATGACCAATATGTTGTTGATATGGAAGCCGGGATGACCGTAGTAGAAAGTGAGGAACCGATCGATAGGAAGTTGCGTGCCAAGGTAATAGTACTCTCGACTGAGCATCTGCTCGCCCATTCCTGTTCCGATCTTCGTCTGAAAATTAAGGATGGTTCCAAATCCGAGATCGCGGCCCTTGCCACACTGATAGTATTCAGAGTGCTTGATTCGTCCACCGCGCCCAAAAGCATTCATACCGGCGAAAATATCTTCGTTAAGATGAAGTCCCTTTTGCGCCTTTGAGACACCGCCTCGTGTCGTCATAAAAATTGCATTCAGAAAGTCGGGGTGACCATAGTGAAGTTTACCACCGATCCATGCCAGGGCACGAGCAGTCATGGTACCGAATGTCTGTTCTTTCCCTGCCGCAATGTCTCCCAAAACACCAATATTCTCGGAGAAGATATACTCGCGTGTACCAATGATAGCGACGGGGGCTTTCTTGAACTCCTTGTGTCCCCATTGTGCATACGGGCTTTGGCCAGAGACCGAGTATTCTTCGAATTCTCCAAGGACATTACGGATCTTCAGGCACTCTTCCAAATAATTATCTTGGTTAGCATCGATGAGCTGAAGATACTCTCCACGATAAAAAATAATTGCATGGTTCTGATTGTCAGATTTGCCGTCACCGAGGATGGGATTACCGGGTAACTCGACGCGAAACTTTGGTTTCCGCTTGCCAGTCCTCTCGTCGAACTCGGAGTGTCCGTCAATCAAGACCGAGAACAAACGGGGGTCGCTGCCCTTGGGCCCAGCTTCCTCGTCGAGGAAAGCGATTTGCAAATCGGGATATGCACGTAGTAGGAACTCGGCATTCTCTTGCTCCTCCTTGTTGAATTTGGAGTACCGTTGCATTGAAACGATGAACTTGAACTTGCGGCGTGACATCCTTTCCAACTCTCGTTCAAGTTTCTCTGTGTTTCCTCCAAACATGGATACATTGTCAGGATTTTCCACGCGATAGAGAAGCTTGATAGCCTTGGAGTAGTTCATCATGCCCGAAACAGTACGGTAGAGCGTCTGAGCACGCAGGGAAGCCCATATACGGGTACGGAGAGTGTACTCTGGGGAAGACGTCTTGAAACCAATACAGTAGAAAGGGAGATCGTCCGCTTTGGTCTTTTCGTTTATCATCGACGTACCGTCCGGACGTTCTGTCTCCTCAGCGAGAATTTTTGTGTCTTTGACAAAATTGTCCCATTCGATGGGATGCAATTGCTTCAAATACTCGAGCAGCGTGACGCGGGTATTCTGGTCTTCTTCGCGGATAATTTCCCGAAGACTCAGTAAAATCTTTTCCGAGTAGTGAGGGACGAGGACGGTAAATGTCGGCATAGCATCAACAGGAAGAGGCTCTGGAAGTGCAGTGGTGAGGGATGACGCAAGAAATGAGATGCGTCGCTCGGCCTCGCCATCTGCCGGGAAATAGGTACCCTTGTAGTTCGAGCTGCTTTGGTTGGTGAAGAACGGTGGCGCACGCAACGTCCTACGACCGTCCGGACCATCGACTTGGTGATAGAGAAGTCGCTGGACATGATCGATCGACAGGAGGTGTTCACGATACATGGAGATGATAATCGCGTTCCAGATTTGGGAAACGAGAACTTTGGGCTTGTACTTGACCTCCATCTCTCCGGTGGCAAGCAGCTTGGCATAGATCCGCTTAGGCATACGAGTGTAAACATCCTTCCATGGTGTCCAGATGGAAAGCCCAAGTGAAAAAGACCGGCCGACCGAAAAGACCACTAACCAGATGATGTACCACAGATAGGTGTCGAGGAAGAACAAGATGAGGTCCATGACATACATGATGGAAAGAGTGAATGCGACTTGGTGAGAGCAAAGCGCTGGACCAAAGTATTTGTCACTGCAGCCTTGCACGGTTGTCTGTGCCATGACAGCGATGGGGGAGCTGAAGGAACTTGTGAGGAAGAAATAAGACTCGGTGAACTTGCAACCAAAGACGAGGAGCCAAAGTAAGACGCTGGCAGTGCGGGCAGTACGAGGAAGCTCAGGATATGAAGCAGTGAACGTCTGCGAGGCCATATACTTACGCGACTTGCCTGCAACACGGTCGCCAAACATTCGGCCAGAGGGGAACAGACCGAATGCGATGGCAGCAGCTACAGAAATAAAGAACTGCACGATGGCTACTATGAGCGGTATCTGAGAGTTGGTGGGAATTGGCTGATTCTCGACAAAAGCGATGTAGACCGTTGGACCTCCTGTCAGTGCAAGGATGACAAGAAGGAAGATCAAGCGTGTCGTTAAATGCGAGGCGTTGTTCCAGGTGGTGGGGATGTACATGAATTCGGCGAGGGTGGCAGAGATCATGATGAGAGTAGCAACAGCACCACCCAGAGCGGTGGCGGACCAAGTCATAGCAGGAGATGGGAACTGCTTATGAGAGGGGGCGTAGACCTTGGGGGAATTGAAGGCAGTGTAGAACCAGTAGAATGAAATGTGGAGGATCCAGATGCGGTTGAAATTGACGAGCAGATGTGCGGTAGAGCGCTTCTCAAAGTAAGTCTTGAAGAAGACTCTGTTCCAATCCACGCGTCGAAGGCTCAAGTATCGTTTCGTAGGGGATATATCAACCAAACGAGACTGGATGCAAAGATGAGTTTAGAAAGAAGAGAGGAGGGTGCTGACGCACGTTATTATCGAGCACGATACGTGCGAGGCCTTCTGGATACCAAAACAGTTGGTTGATATCGTCGTAACCAATGATCTGGTCGTGGTCTCTCTCTCTACGAACGAATTTGCCGTCAACGACCTCATAGCCCTGATCACGCATGAACTTGTAGAGAGGTTTTATGATCGAGTCAAGGTAGAGACCCTCTTGGACGGGCTCCATGCAATTCTGGCACTCTGGACTGCGGTAATAGTCGTCTGCACACTTGAATATGAAGCAAAGGCATTCTGGGACGAAGCGAACGTTTCCGGCTTCACCCCAGCAGAGAAGATAGAGTGCAATTTGGCGAAGACGATCGTAATGGCTCATGTTGTTCATGGCGTTGCGCCAACGGTTGAGGGCGCTGTCAAGGTGCTTCGAACCTGGAGTTTTGACGGCACCACCTTTGACGCTTCTAAGACGCTGAAGGCCGGGATTCTGGGAGTGACCGACGGCGTCGTCGAGATTGAGCTGCGCGGCGAAGTACCACTTGCGATAGTTTGCATGCTGACCGCCGATGTAGTCGGCGTGTAGGGTCAGGAGTGCTTGGTTTGGACTCATGCGGGATGCTCTCGAGTCGAGCTGTTGCATGAGGAAATCAAACTGGGAGGAAGAGGGGTTCATAGAGTGAGTGGGACGGTGTGGAAGGAAGGACGAACCATGTTACGCATGGAGTCGCGCTGGAAACCAAACTTTTGGGTGAGGTCGAGGAAGATGTCCTCTATCTCCTCCATGGAGATTGGTATTTGCTTGTCAGGACCCCAGGCGGGGTAGGGATGCAGTACCTGACCGGGGTCAGCAAAAGGGGAGCCATAGGGCTGGCTGACCTGTGAGTTGATGGAAGGAGCGTAGGAGCGGGGAGCGTGGCCAGGGTCAGAGGGGGAGTCTGGTTGTGGTATGTGGGTACGGAGAGGGTGAGAGAGGAGGAAAGAGGACTTGCCATTGTACGGGTTGTGATCGTAGTAGGCGTTCTGGTTGCTAGCCAGTCTTGTTGTGCTCGTGTAGGGGGATACGATCTCGGAGTCGTTGTCGTAGTCCTGACGAATAGGTTGTGGAAACGGGTAGGGATGGCTAGTAGACATAACAAACGAGCGTCGATAGTGGTAGAAGGAGAGAGAGAAAGAGAGAGAGCTTGTTGTTGAAAATCAAAGGCGAGGCGGATCCAAGTCAAACTTGGGTCGCGTGCGAACTCAATCCAATATGACACCGCCGCTCGTCGCCCTCTGCGTGCTCGTCCTCGCCCGCTTCCCCGACGAGCTCCATCACGCTCACAGTCGTAGAATATCCCCGACCACCGCCATCCTCGACGCCGCCGCCCCCGCCGACAGCGACCCCGCTCAATGGGCCGCCCTCACCCAACTCGTATATCCCCTCCCAGCCCGTCTGCATGACCACCACACCTACCTCTCTCATCCCGCCCTTCATCTCCTCCAGAACGTGTCCGACTCCTCCCACTTTTCTCTCCTTTCCCTCCTCTCTCTCCCAAACTGCAGCCATCTCCGCGACCACCACTTCCTCTCTCTTACCTCCCTCCATCGCCTGATCGCCATCGACCTCCACGGCTGCGCCATCTCTTCCTACGCACTCACACTCCTCGCACGCGGGCTCACAACACCCTCGAGGGCTCACCCAGACCCCACCAGATCCGGCGTTTGGCGCCTCAGGCTTCTCAGTCTCCACGGTTGTCCAAACATCGACAACGACGTCCTCCTCGTTCTGCACAAGTTTCCCCTCCTCTCCGCCGTCGGTTTGTTTCCTTTCATTCCTCCCTCGTCAGGATTCATGTCAACAAAACATTCTCAGACTTGCGTTTCACTCGTTGCACTCCAGCCGCGGTCAATGCCCGCCTCTCTCCCCTCAATTTTCGTCCCTCTGACAACAACTCTCTCTTTCACCCTGCCCCCCTCTCTCTCGCTCTCTGCAGCCTTGAAAAGATCGCACTCACCGCATCAGACCCCATATCCCTATACTCTTGTCCCCTACAGTCAGTTTTTCGCCTGCACATCGACAACCTCGACCACCACCCATCACATACGAAGAAAACCGTTCCTCTCCCTACTTCAAGCACATCTCATTCGATGATCCGCACCCTGTCGTCCGCAGAGGACGCTGTGGTTTTTCTTCCACCCCTTCGGAAGCCTGCCAAGAGTGAATCATTCCCTCCCTCCAAGTCATTCACATCTTCCACTCCACTCGCAGTGGTCTCTCCAACCCTCCCTCAATCCCGATCAACCGACTCTGGCTTTGTCTCTAATGTCACTACATTTTACGACAAGGCAACGGCGCCGCACAGGATTTCTTGGAGGAGCATCCTCCCCTTGTCTGCACAGGTGGTCCAATCCTTCGAAGATGGTAAGTTGGATCCATTAGCCGTCGCTCGGTCACCACCACCGTGGACGACTTTAGACGCCTACAAATTCCCCACATCTTCCACCGACAACGAGACAGGTCGATCACTGAGCGATTCCCTTAAAGTTGATCGTGCTCGTCTGCACAAACGCAATTCTGACGCCATCGCTGATATAGTACATCAATTTACGAGTAAACGACCCAGGATTGTGAGCGAGTTCGTACTAGAAAAAGCGCGGTCCAAGGTCTCCGCAAAGTTGCGCAACCCGTTTGCTAAGAGTGCAAAATCGGTGTTCGCAGAGAGTGGCACAACTACTTTCGACGGACAACGGCCTTTGGTGCATGAGTCACCGAAAGCGGGGGAACCTAACACGCAAGTACGAACTTGCCGCTCTCTACCGTCCAAGATAGTGCCGCATCAAAAAGCCATCATCGAGAGAACCAGCAAGCCGTTGAAACCGATAACAATGTTGAAGCCGCCGATACTACCAAAGGAATTTTTGCCGTCTTTGTCTCGTCCCGTTTCGAATAAACCTAGAAACGACTTGAAACAAGCACGACTGACGTTTTCTTGAGAAGTAGGATGTGTACATAGTCTATCTGAATGTACTATGTACTCTCTCAACTACTGCACGTCACGTGTAGGGACATCAACAATTCAGCATGGGTTGTCTTGAGAACGACATGCCATTACGATGGACTACTTCTCCAAGTTTCTGAGGACTACCAGCCAGCCATCTCCCAAGTCAGTGCATGACCATGCAGGCGAATTCAACAGGTCGTGGAACCTAATCAAGGCAGGTCCATCGTCTACTTTGTGCGCTAGACTTATTCACACCAGTCCGCCGAGCAGACTACGCTCGAACACCCTGATGAGCGACAGCTCATGCGAGGAATCGCGTCGACTGATGTACCAGTTCACCTCCAGTCGATGGTAGATTCGCTCGTATGGGAGTCGTCCCGGACGCAGGAAGGGTCCGTATGCCCCAACCTGCTTTATGATCGTCTTGTTGTTAACCCCTCTGAAGCGGAACCGGCGTTTGTCTAGAGTACCTTTTGAAGAATGGTCAGGCTCATTGAACCACCAAAAATCAGCCCTAATATTCGCGCGTAGATGTACTTGGCATGCTCGTCCGTCTGAGTGAACCCGACCGCCCCTCGGGAATACAGGCAGAGGTCCTTCGCGCCGTGCAGAATATGGTTGTCCTCATGGATGAACAATTCCTTGTCCATTCGGCCGTTCACAGAGCTGTTCTGAGACTCCTTCGCAACTGTGTTGGAGACGATCTACAGGAACAATTGGACGGTCGTACGAAGGTCATGGGAGCTGCCAAGAATGCCGTGCGAGGTCAGCCTTCTGAATACGAGTTGGACTGTGAGGAGTGCTCGCGCAATCAGGATCCCTAGTTCACACTTTTTGCAGTGGTCAATCTACTTTGTATATTGTGCAGCCGCATCCGTACCTACCGGGAGTTGCTCATGATATTCTTTCATGACAAACACTGGTACCACTCGGAGCCTCTCTTCGCGGTAGAGGAAGATGACGAAGATGACGACAACGAGGAGAAATGTCCCGAGAGCCCTAACCATGATGCAAGACGTGCGCCCTCCCCAGCCCCGTCACATGCGACCATAACTTCTGCCGCACGCAAACCAGAATACGAATTTCTGCTATTCAACTATCTCTTGCGTTTCGTACATCGAGAAGGACAAATTGGTGACTTCGCCCGCGCCGGTCTCCTATTCCTTATGGACGTGGCCATGTCTCCAGGGGGACCTACTCATGGGCAGGGCCGTACGGACACTGATCAAGCTGCTGGAGATCCGATCACCGATGCTGCGCTCGCTCTTGCAGGTTACATTGTGGATGGTGATTTCTCCGACGTTCTGGGTGCGGGTTTGGGCGCTGTCTACTCCCTCCTGCCCTCCAAACTCGATATTCGTTCTCCGGTGACCCACGAAACCAGTCTAGCGGGCATGGTCCTCGGCAGCACCGGGCCGGCGACAGAGAAGGAAAAGGAGGACCAAGATATTCAAGTAGAGAAGAGTCGTGCGATCGGGCTCGAGCAATCTACTAACCCCGACTTCAAATCGCGTCTAGATCACTTCCTCAAGCTTCTCGAGTTCCTTCAGGACATCATCCGGCGGAATACAATCCGCGACTCCACAGAAAGCAAACTCGTTGCACCGGGTTCTGTTGGTGCCTCCATCGTTCAATCGGTCCTTGACGCTGTGCGCAGAATATTCTTAGAAAATGTTCTATATCCATCTATCCTCGAGTGCTCGGATCTGGATGGCAGCGCTGTCGCTGTCATGTCGTACATTGACATCATGATACGAACCCTTGAAAATGGTCAACTCTCAGACCTCCTGGTCCGCTTCCTTATGAGTGAAGACAGTGATGATATCATAAAGCCACGCCATCGGGTTCACGGGATGCTCAACCTCAGTGGCAATGTTCCGCCTCAGTCTCGTTCCAGTGGTGTTGTGGAAAAGGCGAGGAAATTGCACCACCGCAAGAGCAGCGCAATGCTTCTGTTGGAAATGGAAGCACCCGAGTCGAGACGACAATCGGAATACTTCACCACAATGGCTCGTTTCACTTTGAAGGATCTCATCCTTTCCAATCTCCGTTCGGAGAGCCAGGCGACTGTCACGGCGGCTCTCCAGCTGTTCCAGACAATGGTGACACGACGATGTAGTACCTGCATGGACGGACTCATTCTGGTTATTCCTTCCACAAGTGCTACAAGCTATCCAGAACAAGTCATGGCTAGACCCTTTGTTCCCTCAAGGACTTCGGAGGACAGCGACGAGGAAGAATTCGTTTATCCCGGTGCAGAAGAGGAGCATAGATCTCCAGCTGCACCCCTTCCACCTCTTCCAGTACATCTACAACCGGAAACGACATTTTCTACCCACGAACGCGAGATGGGTCTTTACCTTGCTCTTGTGTCACGCATCGACCCATCACACAACGACGACGCGTTTAGTACAGGGTATGACCATTACTTGCGTGACGCTCTTGACTCCATCCAAAGCCATTCCTGCTTCCATATAAGCGATGACGAAGATCTCGACTCCCGGTCGAAACTGAGGCATAGACTGAATGTCAAAGACCTCATACTTTCACTCGCCCTGAATATACTGTGCAAATTCTTTTCCAACTCGCCCAAGATGAACATTTCATTGACGGGCGTATTGGCCGAGTTGGCACTTTGTCCCAACAGGTCTAATGCAGGGTGGCTTACGTGCAATGCGAACGACCCTTCGCAGCCCAAAGCAATATCGAACAACGTTAGATCGGCAGACATGCAAGACGACCATTCCATTGATTTCGAGATTGATGAAAGGCTCGTCACCGAGACAAACATTCTTCCCGCGGCCCCATTGAATGAGAACTCACGCCCGATCGTGCACACGATCTTTCAGGGCCTCGTTGGCCAACTTGAGCGGTATCGTCAGCTCGTGGACGATTTTGACAAGTACCTTCTCGAACGTCGTCGTGGTTTATTGTTTTCGGAGAACTTGACGGACGCGCTGACACTTGTCCTTGAACCCGTGGTGGATTCTGGACTTTCGAACACACCTTGGAACTCGGTGTCATTTTCGCATCCCTCGGATGTGAATATGCAACGTTTGAAGTCAAAGCCAAAGGTTTCTTCATCATTGGTCTCATTCCTGACTCCGAGGAGGAACAAGTCGAAGGCACAAGAGGTGCCTGCGGAGCCTCAGATACTATCTCGAGATGGTAACAAGGCCGCTGAATCGCGGCCCTTTGCTTCTCATTATCAGCAGACTCGCGATATTGTCGTTGAGCCATTTGTCGTACCGCTTCCTTCCGAGTCATCTAGCATCTGGACGTCAACACAAACATCTACATGGGCAACCGACGAGGAAGACGTATTTTCTACCGGGAACCAATGGGGAGGGGTGAACGTCGGGGGTGCTGAGACGTTAGACGACCACAAAGACGAACATTTACCTGCACACATTACATTGTCCCATTTGTTGGACAATGTGGTGATTCTGGAGGAATGTATCAAAGAACTGGCTGCTATCATTCAAGCACGAAGGAGTTTGGGGATTGATTCGCTAAGATACGTGTAAATATATAGATTACATATGGTCAATACACGCAGCTCATTAACGTTTAACTGCCACTCAGTAACATCAAATAAATGGAATGTGATATAATTGCACAAAGGGAGGTTGAGTGTTACTTTGCCTTGCTTTCCCGACCCCTTTTCACTTTCTTAGTACCAGGCGCCTTCGTACTTGACGTGGGCTTCGATCGTATGTTGTCATACTCCCCCTCATCAATCTCGGGGAGGGCAGACCTTGGCCGCTTTTGCGGCAACTTGCTTTCTTCTGGGTCCGCCTGCTCAGCAATTTTTTTCCGCTTCTTCCCCTTGGCACCACTTTTCCTCGAATTTTCTTGCTCGTCCATCTCGATGTACTTGGTGGCCAAATTATCCAAGAAACCATTCCTGACTTTCTGCCTCTGCAAGATAAGGGCTTGCAGGGCCGAGACATCCCCATCCCCAGCGTCTTCCTTCTCCTTCTGCTTACTCTTCCCTTTGCGAGTGCCAACTTTGCCTGACCCATAGAATTCATCCCAAACACCCAACTCCTTGGCTAGTTCTTCTGCTTCCTTGGCCTCCCTTGCGGCTTGTTTCCTCCGGACGAGTTTGGCTTTCTCGTCTGCAGAGGTGGACTGCCAAAGGGGTAGCTCGGGTAGCTCTCCGCGGGTTATGAGATCGGATAGAAGACGAATGAATCGTGGTTCATCGTCCACGGTTGAGTGAAGGATGTGTTTCATGATTTCATCAACGGAGCCCTCAGTTTCGTGATATGCTGCCACGAGATCCTCGAGCTCCACTGAAGAGCCTGAAGTTGAACGGCGTAAGGTTACCGGAGGGAGTGCATCAGTATGAAAGATACCTTGATATTCCTCCTTCATTTCGTCGAGTCTGCCACGCGTTACGCGATCAAAGAGGTCTTGGAAGTATGCATCCCACCCGCCATCGCTGTCAGGGTCGATGAGTACCTCGCCTGTAGTGCCCGTCATGTCATATTTTTTGCGACGCTTTTCATCGCTGAGGATGGCATAGGCAAAACCTATTTGCTGGAACTGCCTCAGCGCTTGTGCGCGCTCCTGTTCAGACGAGTTGGTATGTTTGTCTGGATGGCACAAAAGGGCAAGTTTTCGGTAAGATTTCCTGATGTCCTCCTGGGACGTGTCCGCCTTGAGTGCGAGGACGGCGTACAGGTCGACGTTGTCTTCTCCGGGGAACATTTGCGACATTTCCTTGTCCTCCTCCATCATGGGCAAAGCTTAGCGGTGCGTGACATGTCACATGTGTGTGTGACATACGCGTCAGTCGTGACATTACGTGTTTTTGGCTCAGCGGTCCCCGCCAGCAACCCAGCACTGTAGAAGAGAACATATTCCACCTGCTTCAATGACCTTGTTGGCTTTGTCGTTGTCGTCGACAACGACCACGAATAATTCAGTCTACCCTTCCCGAGATAGCGCCCCTCTGGTGGTGGGAAACTTGGCCCTCTCCATGTCCGACAAAAGCATAATAACCGTTACTAACCTGTGCACAGCGTCCTTGTTATCTTCACGTCGGCTAGCATTGATCCCATGACTATCTTATTCTTCCTTATCGACCTTACTTCCCTCTCGATACACCTTATATCTCCCTAGCCGTCGGGTATCAAGTACTGGACCCTTAAGTACTGGACTGTTAGGCAACGACCCATCGACGAATTAGTACCACTCAACCCACCATCGTTGCATTAGCACCATGCGCCAGTTCTACGCCAATGTTTCGCCAGCTCGCTCTTCGCACCATCAAATGCAACCCGTGAATGCAGCCCCGTACTCGCCTATCATACCACACCAGCAATTACGTCCGTCATTACCCCTGCCTTGTGACTGTTCACGACTGACTTCCCCCCAGTGCTCTCTTGTGACGAGATGATAAAAAATATATACTCAGATAATGACCGCAGGCTCCACGATGACATATTACGGTTCTCGCTCCCAGATCCTGAAACCAAAAGATGCTCGGGTTTCGTCAACAGTCTCAGAGTACATAGAGTGAGACTCTCAAACATGATCAACGTAATTCATCAGCTGACATGCATCAAGAATCTCTTTGTGCACACTTATGTGCACTTGATATCTTGTTGCAACTCCAAGTATGTCCTCTACGCTGTTATTCAAAGCGGGCATTTTATCTTGTGGACATAGGTATCTCCATCTGTTGGTGGAGAATGTGAATATTTGGAGTAGATGGCGCAGTGTACAACAACTCACACACCATTCCCTGATTAGGAACAAACTTCTTAGCTTTTTGTTGGATGTAAGACGTCTCTGCTTTTTCTGGCAGTATCTAATTCGAACCGTCTCAGTATCCGTGTCGTCAACACAGGTCCTTGTGCACTCGAAATCTAGCAATAAGTGATGATGAAAGTGACCTTCTCTGCAACCTTTTGTACTGTTGCAAAAAGCCAGAGCTCTATGGACTTCCCGAAAAACCTGCCATCCAGGGATACGAGCTGAAAGAATCCGAACAAGTCATTGAATTGCTTTGGCAGGTGTGTCATCTTGCACCTCTTGACGTGTCTCATTGGCGACTAATCTGTCCATAGTTCATCATAAAGCTTCCAAAGAGTGAGATTGCCTTTGCCCGTCGCCTACATGCCTCCATATATCGCTTGGCCAGGAAATCCGCATATCTTCCCCATGATCTACAGATTACATACCCTTCCATATCCAATCAGCGGTCTCTTGGCGCTGGAGCAAATAGTCTCGTGACACAGGCAAGATTGAATGGTCACGATGTTGTTATCAAGAAAATATTGTGTGGTGATCGTGCCACCCAGAAGAAATGTCTCGAGGTCTGGAATTTTTTTGAGTGAATTGTCTTCATCGCGGATTAAGTTCCTGAACATTAGATGTTTGCTGGAGAGGCCATCCTGTGGAAGACCTTGCGACACAAAAATATTGTTCCATTCCTGGGTGTCGTTACGGAAGCTACTTTCAACATGGGCCTAGTCTCCCCGTTTTACAGAAATGGTAACATTAGAAGTTACATGAGAAGATACAACCCACCCCAAGCAAGAGACTTGGCCAGAGACCTTGCTGAAGGTTTGGAATATATCCATTATCATGAACCACCCATCATTCATGGGGACCTGAAGGGGGTAAGGAATTTTGAAGCTTTCGCTCAACTATTCTCTAAGTTCGACTAGGACAATGTACTAGTGGACAATGATGGCCATGCACGCCTTGGCGACTTTGGTCAATCTCACGCGTCGGATTCAGGCAAATATCTTGACTCAACGCGCGTCGGTCTTGCAACATACAATCCAGTGCATTGGATGGCGCCCGAGATCATGGATGGGGGCGATCATGTCAAAGCCTCGGACAAGTCTGACATATTTTCTTTTGGTTGTGTCTTGTATGAGGTGAGTTGGACTCCTTCGAAAGGTTGCATTTGGCGTTTATCGGTCACTTCGATAAGATCATGTCTGGCAAGATCCCTTTTGAAAACATCCCGTTCGGACAAGTAGTTAGGTTTGTCACGAACGGTGAACGCCCGAGTATGCCGCAATCAATATGCAGGGATGATCCACTCTGGAAGATAGCTAAATCATGTTGGGAGCATCATCCCGAGAACAGACCCTCTGCGGTTCACCTTGTTTCTTTTCTCCGTTAAAGCTCTTCCTACTGCTTTGTACCGCAGGCTACCATGTTATTACTTCAGGCCACATTCACGACTCACGATATCATCATGTCTGGTATCAGGAAAATTCGAAAGAGGTATTGATTCGACATTGTATAAACAAGAATTAGAAAGCGTCTCTCCATACATTAAATAGAAATGGGTACACATGAGATCCGCAAATAGATCAGGTGACAGTTCTGCGAACCAAGTAATACCGTTCACGCCTTTTCGTGAACCATATCAAAAACGTTCGTGACGAGAGATTCACATTTCCAGGAGCCGACATCAATAATGATCATTCGATCGATATCTGTGGCTGGAGTGGAGTACCAGCCATGTAGGCTGATTGCCGTTCAGCCATTTGCCCTGGTGTTGATGGCGAAGATAAGTATTGTTTTGTCGCATTTATATCTGAGAAAGGAATGGAGAGAAGTTAATCACCCATTTTGAATGTGTCTGTAACTTGCTGCCGAACAGGCTTATAGAACTGACCATGAGTCTTGGAATCGTGTAAACCCTTATCAAAGTCATAAAAACACTTGAGCCCGACCAAAAAAGTGGTCAATAGAAGCAGGAACGCGCAAATTGCTGAAAGTACATGGTTCAGTAAATGATCGCCGAGAACAATGAGCCCGCTGACTGAAGACAGTTAGGGTTGCGCGCGTGGTAATGTACTCGTCTTCGGACTGTGGCAGATAAAAGCGGACCAGCTTATAGACTACAAGCGGAATGCGTTGAGTGATTAGAATCATGACCGAAACTCACACTTACCAACTATGGTAACAAACAAAAAACATGTCTCTAATTAGTCACTTGGCTGAGGACATAGAAAACGACCTCACAGTAAGTCATGCACGGCAACATCAATATAAGTGCTATTGACATCATCCTTTGGGATAGATTAGTCAGTGGAAGAGATGGCAAATTGCAAAGGTTGCACCATTTGATTTCACGCTGAACAGCATAGGCACAGCCAGCTATCAAGACTAGGATCACAGGTATGGCAGCAATGGTGAGTCCAAACTCGGCAGAGTCAGTAGCAAGAACAACGATAAGGAGCTGACAGCATGTGATTAGTTGCCCGATGATAATAAATCAGGTACACACCTGCATGGTGACGCCAACAAAGCAGAAGAAGTCGAATTTCAGGAGACAGATAAAAATTTGGTAGAACTGGTACATGGCTATTGCGCATACAATCAGCCAGCAGAACAGATTCGTAGCATGAAGATCACCAACACTTCAACTTTGGGCTTGCCCCGACGACGTGGAATATGACCCATCTAAATAAAATTAGGTCTCGAGTAGTCAATTAAAAGGAATACTCTCACCCAAATTCACCATAAAGCTGTTTGATCCAGAAGATCAAGAAAAGCCATGACGCAGCCACGATGCACGGCACGACAACAAGGAAAGGCTCTACCTTGTGCCATAGCCATTCATTGCATTGTGACGAGGAGCAGGACACAAGTGCAACTCTCGTTTCATGAACTTGGAGAGCAGAGAAGACGATGAGAGCGCAGTGGAACACTAGCAAACATCATGAGCCGACAGGACCTGAGTAACTCAACCAATGGCGTTACATATAATGCCTAGTAGTTGAATAATGTTTCGCAAGCGCAAAGCATCATAAGCCATGAAGAGTTCGAACATCCTGAAAAATGTACGTAAGGAATTTGATGGATGCCCAGGGGACAAAGACTACTCGGCCAGAATGAACAGAGCGAGATAGCAGGACAAGGTCTGGTAGGCAATCAATACTTTGATAGTAGCGTAGCTCATATCACAATACCTTGTGAGGGCCAACATCAAAAGTGTCACCAAGATATGCATGTACCTGCCAAAAAAAACTTATTCCATCATGCAATATCGTTCATGGGGAGGTTACTCACGACTCCGAAGGTCGATGCGACCATCGCGATGACTATTACAGCCTCTAAAAAACGAATCAGCGCCTGTCGCGGAGACACATGGTCCATTACTCACGAACTGCAACTGGAATGGATGCAAGCGAGCGATCGTGATTCGTGAGACGGCTGAGACGTGGTGCCAACGTGGACGTACTCGTGAAGATAAAAGCGCGTTGAGCTCTGGTACCCAGCAAAGGTTCCACCGCCATCGTAGATAGAAAAAAAGAAGTAAGCCTGATAACTCGAGGCTTGACTTTGTACGACGGGCTCGAGGCCGGTGAGTCGTGAGTCGGTGCCAAGTTACGACGGACGGTTTGAGCGCTCGCCTGTGTTAGAGGATGGCTGTGCCCGACTAAGCGGTGCTGCCGTCTCGTGACGAGTGACATGCTGAAGTTCATATATAGCAGACCCTCTACGTTGCGTAGTGGCAAGTACCACTGAAACTGAGAAGACCCTGGCATTGGAACGAATGGAATGACCCCTACACCCAACCCTCAAAACTCGTCACCTCTCAGCACACACTCCTTGACGGCCTTTGCTACGAATAGTTCTTCTCTCCACAATGACTGGACGTTTTCCGACATCCATTCAACCCATCCGTTTTTGGACTGTCCGAAACTGAATCCAACAGATTTCTCACCTCTCTTGATGAGCAAGTCGCATAAGAGTACAACCGTCCTCCTCCAGGACTGTTCGTTGCCGTCAGAAACCCAACGCCGCTTTCCTATGATGACTTCTCGCCACAGCCGAATGGTGTCTTGGTTCGCAGAACCAACGGCTACGACAGAATGGTACAGGCGCAACGCAGCGATCAGTCGCCAAGATGGTTGAGCACCTTGCGGAGTCATGTACAATGTCCAATCACTTTGACATCGTCCGAAATCACGATCACTTCGCACCGAAAAGAAGAGGCTCACCCCCAATAGCCTTCAGCAACGAGCACCACTCTCGTGGCCTCACTAAGTCGTACGTCCACGAAGACATACTTCTCGACCAAATCTTGCACATCCACCTCTCCACTTAGAGAACACCCATTTTGAGGCCAAGGATTCACAAAGCCATATTCCACGAAAAGCGTCTTATTCGAATGTAATCCGTAAGTCAGGAAGATTTCATCGTCCTTCTCTATTTTCACGTCGTCGGGACAGATGAATTTGAATCCATCTCCAATTGGATTGACGGTGACAGCGCTCCAAATTTCAGAGGATGGTGGGACAGGGACCATACGCGCTTGACCCGGAGTGTGGTTTGCAAAGTCGACGATGGGACACATTGTCACATTGTCTGGGTCTGTTTTTGCATGTTTTAAGCGGTAGTACAAGCATCGGGTGTTCACTACAACAAAAAGAATAGACTGCAAGTTTGCCGCTGACGGGATGTAACGCGAGATTACCATTGAGCCAAGCCCACATGAAGTCCATGATGAGGTCGAGGTCCTCGAGACTGTGCGATAGCACTTGAACTCTGGGTGCCACAGAAGGCGTCGTCTGCTGTATCTCGATGAGCTTGAATTGCGCGGCCCATGGTGGGTTGAGAATCGCCTACAAGACAAGTTCGCACCTTGTACCAGTCAGCCCAGAAGCGCACGTGCAGACAAGATAGCGCAGCTAGCACACTCGGTGGCAGACTCTCTAGCAAGGTCACCCGCGGATCATCCACATTCATTTTGTTAAACTTGGATAGGACAAGCCAAGTGAGAGGGTGTCCCCCAAAGTCCCTGGGAAGTGTTGATATATATGGTCCAAAGAAAGGGTCTGTACTATCTTCATTGGGCTTCGGACGCCATATGAATAGGTGCATCGATATCAGTTGTATAGCACTCAACGCCTTGTCTACGTGTGCGTTGAGAGGATAGAGCCGCCTCAGGGTCATCTTGTTCATTAGTGCCTCTGGGGGAACTATAAGGATGTGACTCCCTGGCTGATTTTGCCCATATAATCCGTCGATAGTGATCTCATGGATCGCACTCACCATGCAGGCGCTGCGTGCAAAGAGACCATTGCCAGAGGCTGGGTGATGATTCGTTTCACTTGTCACTGTAATAGTAGGGATTACCTGCTACTCAACCATATGTGATTTCTCTGCACTCCACTGGGATGTTCTGCGTTTGAAAGCCACGGCTCTCAAGCCAAGCCAGCAAGCCTTCCCATCTACTCCGGAGATGTACTGAGATTTCTGTGCCTGCCATCTGATGATTGATGTGGTTCGAGTCGGAGTGTGAGTAGCAAAGCACCACGATCCCCCATTCAAGGGCACATGATAGCCTGAAGATCACATGGTATTATTACGGTAGTATCTTCAGTCACCAGTGGGAGCCTGGGATACGCACCCTCCGTTTCCTTCCATCCATCAGCCCAGATCCCTGGCGAAATCTCGCAAGATGTCCGTGTTCAACGCTTCTCGTTTACTCGGAAAGATCGTCCTCGTCACTGGGGCAAGTTCTGGCATCGGAAAGGTGACAAAGTCTTATCTCTCAGATTCCCGCCAGGGCCACACTCATTTCGGTCATCATCTATCGCTAACAAGGCTACAGCCATTCTGTTCGCTAAAGTTGGTAGCTTGAATCAAACTCTCCCCAGCCATGCTCTCTCATACACAGAACAGGCCGGCGCGAATGTCATTCTCACGGCACGTAGAGGAGACGCACTGCAAGACGTTGCGGAGCAGTGTGCTGCTGCACACAAGGCAGCAGGTGTACAGCGAGGTGGAATGTTCCACTCCATCACTCTTGATGTTTCAGATAAAGACCAGATAGCTTCGTTTGCGGACAAAGTTCCTGACGAACTTCGCAACATCGACATTCTCGGTAAACAACACCACTGACGCACTCATGTACATGTTTAATTCAATGCCTTATGATAGTCAACAACGCAGGCTATGTCGTCGGGGTTGATCGTGTCGGCGATCTTTCCCTCGATAACATGGAGAAGATGTTCGCCACCAATGTATTTGGACTCTTTGCGTTGACCCAATTATTCATCAAGGGTGTGTTTTCAGTCTGGTAGCTAATTTTCTCTCTCATTGCTATCTAGACTTCAAGTCAAGAAAGACAGGCCACATCATCAACATTGGCTCCATTGCTGGAAGAGAGCCTTATGCTGGGGGAAGCATTTACTGTGCAACCAAACACGCGGTTAACGCTTTCACTGGTGCATTATTGAGAGAGCTCGTCGACACCCCCATCAGAGTGACAGAGATCCAACCTGGTGTGTCGCATTGCAATTCGAACAGGTTTTCGGCAAGTTGACCTGCATTATGGTAGGCATGGTCGAGACTGAATTTTCTGTTGTGCGCTTCAAAGGTGATCAGTCGGCAGCGGACAGGGTTTACGAGGGCTTGCGGCCATGTGAGCATTGAAACGATATCTGGCACCAGATGACCGTCTGCTGATCGCTACAAAAGTGATCGCCGAAGACATTGCAGAGGAGATTGTGTGGGCAGCGTCACGCCCACCTCACGTGAACCTTGCCGAGGTCTTTGTTCTTCCGGTCAACCAAGCGACGGCCACTCTCAATTACAGGTCTCCCAAACCTTGAGCTGACAGGCAGTCTCATTTTCCCGCCCCTCGGAAAAGAAAAAGTAAACAGTCAAGAAGGATAAGATGTAAACATGTAAAAATAAGGATACAGCAACAATATCGTGAATGAAATGTCTGCCATCAGAACCCGCTAACTTCTACTTTTCTTATTCTTCGATCGCGTCATCTTTGTGAATATAGGCTCTGGCTCGATGTCGTTATCATAAAGATGCTTTTTCACTACGATATGCTCGGTGACAAGCTCAGGGAAAGGTCGTTTGTCCACGTCGGCAAGATTTCCAAGGGAGTCGAGTGGAAGATTCTGAAGGGATAGATCAGAGGATGCTTACACATTGATGATGTGATATGTACCTTCGACGTAGGTGCCAAGCAACTTCTCGCCACGACATTCTTTAGCTGAGATTTTGGCTTGGGATCAATCTCATCCAGATAAACAGCAGTCGATAACCCTCGGTACCACTTGACTTGCTTTACTGGCCTGTCCTTCCTCTCCATTCTTTCCAACCCCAACGGTTCAATGACACAATCGGGTCGTTCGGGGGTCTTGTAATCTTCCTCGTCGCCAGGGCCTCGGCGATGCTTCTGTGGAATGGCACACTCATTTTCGTCATGATGTGAGCACGTGTCAAGAGATACGCGATCATTCGACTCGAACAGTCCTTCAATGTCTTTGCTTCCCAAACTTTCATCGTCCATTTGGGTTTTCTTCTGAGCCCTTTCTCTCCTTCGCTTGTCCCTTTCATCCCGCTGTTTCTGTAGAACTGTCCGGGCCTTTATTGTCGGGCTTTCTGGTCTTAGACCCTCCTTCCGAACAACCTCTGTTGCCAGTAAAGCCACAGTTTGCTGATTTCTTGTTGTGTTGGATGTAGTGAGCGCCTTCAGCGCAGTAGCACTCATACCCATGAAATAGTCACCGTCAGTGCGAGGCTGGAGTCTGCGACGAGTTGGAGGTGGTCGTGGGGAGGTATTACCGCTGAAAACGTCAAAAACATGTTGTGCTGGCTTACGTGTACGAGAGGTCCTCCGTAGGCGACTGGAGGGTTCATCACCGTTGGCGTCCTGGTGCAATGGAGATCGTGTCTCTGTGTCAAATTTTGCCACGGAGGTATTAGAGTCTGTTCGCAGGGGCTTCAGAGTATCGCTTTTGGAGCGAGTAGGTGATTGTCCGGTGGGAGCATGCAGTTCGTCGGGGGACTCTTCATGAGATGATGATGATGAAAGTTCTGAAAGCGGGGACGGAGGGGGGGAATAGGAATTCGCAAGTTCTGTTTGAGCAAGATTTTCCTTTGTTGGTGCATACCGCGCTGATAACATGCCATCTACTACCTTGCGAAACTTCAGCGGCTGAGAGACCTTTGGGGGGCTAGGCCTCGAAGGCGCCTGGACCTGTGGAGGGAGTTTTGCAGGTTTCGAAGTGTACTTCCCGTTTAGAATTCCCGGGAGAACCTGACGAATCATAACAGGAAGGGGATTGGAAAGTGCATTTGCCTCCCCACCCCGCTTTCGTTTGAGTGATCCTACCAAATGATGATCATTTGCAGGTTGAACGGAAGACACCCCCATGTTATTATCCCCTGTCCCGTTCTTGCAACCGTGTTGAAATGGTGAAGCTTTCTGTAACAAATAATGCTGGGGAGTCCAGAGCAATGAACGAACTACTTACAGGAGCACGAACACTAGCAGCCATCGCCGCACTTACTATTGGCTGTTCGTGTTTCAAGGGCCGTACATATGGCTTATTGCCAATTCGCGGAATACGACTGTTAGCGGATGGCTGTCTCAATTGAGATAACATGTTGCTTTGTTCCCCTCTGCTTCGCGTGACATCAGTCTCAATGTTGCTGGCCTCCGAACTTTCATGTTCCTCAGGGATGGGTGGTGGTAGATTGCTAGTCGACTTTTGGCTGGGAACGAGAGGGAAGGGGAGCCTAGTACCAACTCTCGGGGGTATAGGGAACATCGGAAAAATGGAATCTTTTGTCTTTCCATGATTATGATGTTTCGGAGTTATCACGCAAGGCTCGACAGATCGACTGCGGGTAAGAGTAACACCCAGGCGAGGCGGTTCCACAGATATGCTCCTGGCACGGAGACTGTGTTGTGTTGGGGAGTTGCGGGCCTGATGCTCTGTTGATGGAGAGGCTACTAGCTCCGCTACAGGTATCCGCTTTGCCGGGCTGCGAGATGAGCCGTCAAGAGCTGGGCGCATGAAAACGGGAGCTCTCATCCCCGGTAAACGCCCCGGCCGAGGTTGGTTTGACCCTGTAGGTAGTAGTACTGTACTCTGAGATGGAGAAATTCCGTGTGCAATTTCAATAGGAACTCTTCGCGCAGGGGTACGATAAATGTCATTGACTTGGAGGGGAGACTTGGTGGAAGAACCCAATTTCCGAGTGCCATCCGCTCGCACTGGCGTCGGAGTGACGATGGGGCGCTGTACAGATGTTCGAGAAAAGTCAGGATGCACCCCAGGAGTTGGAGTCCGGGGTGGAGTTGTCAACACGGGTTCAATTCGCGTGGGTTCCATGGGTACAACTGTTTGCGTTGAACTAGGTCCCGACCTTACGAGCACACTATCGGAGTGGAGAGAAAGAGAATCTGGTCCTTGGAGCGAGTGGGAATTGACCTTTTGAGCGTTTGTCACATTGCATTCGCTTTTCTGTTGCTGTTTTGAGAATGGCAGACGGTCATCGACAGATAATATTTCTCTTCCACCATGCACGCCTCGGGCCGTCGTCCCGGCACTTAGAGAATCTTGATTGTTCTCTTTTGACGGAGAAGACAATTTATTCTTTGTGTCGAGCGAGAAAGGTTCGCTAGTCCTGGACTGTCGTTCAGAACATGGGGGAGGACCCTGCAGGGATTCATTCGAAACAGATGGAATAGCGGAGTTCGAGGGATCAACAAAGTGTACCAGAGTTGAACAGGGAACCTCGAGGTCAATGGAGCTGGTAATGACTATCGACTGCGCGTAGCACAGCGATAATTTAGCAAAAGGAACCGATTAAAACATCATCGACAGGGATAACAGGCTCACATACATGCTGTAATGATCGTGAAGGAAGATCGTCGACTGCACATTGAGTAGAGGATGAAGGAGTCGTGTCAGCAGATGCGGCATCCTCGTTTAGGGAGTTTTTCATGAGCACAGGTGTAATATATGGCGAAGATTCAAGTGAGATGAAATCACGGGAGGGAATGACGCCAGCCTTTAATATATGTGGCCGAACACCTAAAGTAGGCGCTGGGGGAGTATGCGGAGGACCAAGTGAGGGATTTGAGAGCCGGTTCAAGTGTTCCAAAAGATTTATAGGACGGAAAGGGCTCGGAGGTATGGATATGGCAGCCAGTGAGAGTTGACCATCTTTTCCAGGGGCGCAGTTGATGCTTGGGTGAGCAAGATCTCGGGGAGGAGGTGAAGGGTTATCGTGCGCTCGGATGATCCTATTTGCAAGTACCGTGGAAGGTTCTAGGACGAAAGGGTGGTGAGTGGAACACACTGGAGCGCGCTTGTCGCTCACCCTCTAGAGGAAAGTCGTCGTTCTCAGGCGTCCCATCGCGCGAGAGATAAAGAGCAACGTCATGAACACTCTCGGACTCCTCGTCATTAGCCTCGCTTTCGTCCGCCTGTGATTCGATTGGTGGTGGGAATGGAGGTTGGTGTGACAGGCGTGGTGATCGACGAGTAGAAGGGCCCACTGCACCCATTTTCATGATCCATCGTCGCGCGACAACTGCAACAGGTTCTCTGTCTGGCGACCGCGTCATATCGTGGTGTTCGTGGTGGGATGATGCGCTGGCCACGTCCGCGCCGTCTGGAGCTGGACTCGGGTGGCTGTCGGGTAGGCCCATGTCGGGGCGGACACAAGAGCTGTGGAGAACGTGAGGAACGATGAGTAGCTGAGTAGTGGCTCAGTGAAGGGTCGAGTCCAGCGCCAAGTGTTCGATCGAGGAACAACTTCCAACCTGCACTTTTGCGGGCAACGTTCAAACCGCGTTGGCAACACGTGACCAATAGAAAACTCGCGCTAATTACAGGCAACAGTACAACATCACAAAGTTTGCTTCCAAGAGGTAAAACATGCCCTATCGATATTCATGGAATCTCATTTTGAACGTGCCTTCATCGTCCCTTTGTTGGCCCTTGAACTGCGCACACGAGCTCGACAAACGTGGTGGTCGCATGCCCCGAGCCTTCACATAATCGATGCTTTCCTAGGGGAGGACGAGGTTGAATTTGATGGAACAAGCTGTGGAGGGATGCGCTCCGCCGCAGATCTCAGCTGAGACCAATCATAGTCAGCGGCAGGTTGCTTCAACTGGTACAAACCAACCTGGAAATTCTCCTGTGCTAACAACTCAATTGCCCTCGTCTGTCTATCCATCTGCATTTTCATGTCCTCGAGTACAATCCTCAGACTCGTTCCAAGGTCTCCTTCTTGTGTTGGTACCAGTGACAAGGAAGCAGAACCTCCATGGCGCCGCGCCTCCTCAGGCGCCGCTTTTACTGCGGGCCCACCGTTAATAGAGACCGCGCCCCTCTCTGACAGTGTGCTAGCCCTGTCTGTGGCGATATCCTTCCGACCATGTGTCCACTGACGAGGCCCTGTTGCTCCATCATGTACCCCATCACCAATGGGTCTCTGCGATTGTACTATCGTTTCAAGCACATTGTCCTTCTCTTTATCCAGAACGGCCATTGCCTGTCCCAAGCGTGAGTCGATCACCTTGGATATCTCACCCTCCAGCATGGAGAACAACGACTTCCATAATACCTCCAACTCCTCCACGTGGCTTTCTAGTCGCCCCCGAGTACGAGAATGCCCATTTATGACTGTAGCAAGAGCTGGAGTCACTGCCATGGCGGCGTCAGGAGTGGCTTTCGAAAGTTCTGAAGAGAGATCAGTGAAGGCTTTCAATTTATCTTCATCTCGATCCAGAAAGCAAGTATCCTGAAATATTTCGCAGCACGATCTGGATCACAAATCAATTGTCTTCAACGATGAAACAATGTGAAGGCTAACTTTGCGAGACGGTGGAAGGTATCCGATACGTTCATCGCCGTTTTGAGATTGCTTTCGGGAACATACCGAACTGAATAAGCTGCTTTATCCGTTTCGGCGGCGCGGCGAGTATCACGACATCCGCTAGTGGGGGAAGATGTGTAAGAGGACTAGCGACAAACTAGATTGTCAGATTGAATCACACGGGACACACTCAATGACTGACTCTTTCAGACAGTCTTGGTCGCTGATTTGGATATGGGTCTCCTTCGTCATTCGCTCTCTTCAGGGAATACCCTTGCTCGAAAGATCCGTTGCGCTCTCGAGCACAGACCCAGGGGTCAGAATCACGCCTACGATCACCGTTTCGGACGGACCAGTCTCGATGGTCGTACTCCCGAGGTACACCCTTTTGTTTGCGGTTGAATAGGTCCGTTTGTGATGTTAACGGCGAGGAGCGTTGACGAGAGGGTGGACTATTTGGAGATAATTGACGCCTATTCTTCCCTTTTGATCTCCCGCCCTCGCGATTCTCCGGTGAGGATGCATCGTCGTCTCTGCGTTTGAGCTTTTCCCATTGATGGTCGTTCGGATGGATGAATCTAAACGAGGTTAAGCCCGACGTGGACAGGCTCTCGTCGCAAGAGCGAGAGATGAGTTACGCGCCGACACTTGTTGCCCTGTGAGCAATATGGTTTGATTGGGTTGCCTGTCTCGTCAAAGTGCTGGTGAGAGTCTATCAGATGGGCTGGTAATCATCGTACGCGAGAGTACCCACACGGCAGCGCTGGGTCTTATACAGCGACATGATGATTCGGTTCGTGGGCTGTGACCCGTGACCTGTGACTTACCTATCACTCCGAATAATTTGCCAAGTCAACCCAGTACGGCCTCACTCGGTCACTATGTGAGCGGGCGGTGTTTCTCACCAGTGCATCCGAGACTTCAAATCAACACGCTTGGCTCACTTCGGCTAGCAGTCGAACATGAACTTTCTCTTTGGACCCTGGTATCAGGATCGTACTACACAGGTTAAGTATCCTCTCAATCCTGCTCTCATCCAGACTACACGCCTGCTTGGAAAGGAATTCATCTCCCTTCAAGAACTCGTTGAGAAACGATGTCCCAGCCTGCATTCCAAGTTTCACCCTGCTTGGTGGCTTCCGAGGTGTCGTAGTCGGACATTGGTTCTAAAATGAAACTGATCCTCTATTAGTGGCCACATGCAGACCCTCTATTGTGTCGTCGGTGACTTTTCCCATAGAGACAAGGTAAATTACAGGAGGTAGGAAGAGTCATCCGTATTCAGTTCATGTCTCAATCCAAGGGTTTAGGACCTTTCTCCGTTTGAAGGATGGCGGAACATTGTCAGTCCTCAGTCGTGTTGGCATTGATATACACATTCATCCAAGTTCTGCCTTGCAGAGGACTTGACTTCACTCCACTGGATGGCAGTGACATGCCACCTGACACGCCAATCGTGGTGGTCATGCATGGACTGACAGGAGGTATGTTTTTCTTGTCCTTCGCCCAACTCATCACTTCATATCATTCGAGGTTCACATGAATCATACGTGAGAGCTGTGCTGGCACCCGCTTGTCGGGCGATCTCACAAGGCGGTCTTGGCTATCGTGCGGTAGTCGTTAATTTCCGCGGATGTGCGTCGTATCGGGATTCACTCAAAAATGCTGACGAAGCTGGTAACTTGTAGGTGCCGGCGTGCCCATCACGAGTCCTCAGCTTTACTCTGCGGGACATACGGATGATATCCGTCAGGCTGTGTTCTATATATCCAACCAGTTCCCGGATGCTCCGCTACTAGGTCTCTCCTTTTCCCTTGGAGCAAATGTGATGACACGCTACATTGCCGAGGAAGGAGACCACTGCCGCTTTCAATCGACATGTGTCCTAGGATGTGTAGGTCACCTTTTCCAATTCTCAAAATTGAAACCAATACACTTCGTCATTCAGCCGTGGAACCTGACAGCGAATGTACAGAAGTAAGTGTTTGCTTTGACCCTAGATTTGATGTCTACTTAGTCATAGCAAGGCTCAACTCCACATATATTGGGCGCCATGTCTATTCCAGGGGAATGGGCCAAAATCTCGCAAATACCCTCAGAAAGCATACTTCCTCACTTACCCGCGACCCCGACCTTGCTATAACCGGAGCAACTACTCTAGCCTGTGCCACGAATTGGCCCACAATTGACACGTTTGACCAGATCTTCACTAGGATCGGGGGTGGTCCCTCGCCTCCTTGGCCATTCGCATCCGCATTTGATTACTATGAGTATGCTTCCAGTCACAAGGTACTCGGAAATATACGAATACCCTTCCTTTCAATCAATGCTGCAAACGACCCAGTTGTTCAAGAAGTCCCATTTGACGCACAAGATAATGGTTGGGTAGTGATGGCCATAACACCTAACGGTGGCCACCTCGGATGGTTTGAATCAGATGGGAGTTGGGGTCAGGTGAGGCGGTGGGTATGTGCTCCAGTGATCGAATGGCTGCATGCCACGGCAGAAGATGTTCGCCGAAATAGACGAAATGCAAAGAGGCTTCACTTAGTAGACGGACTGTTAACGGAGATAGGGTCAGAGAGATTAGGTTGCAAAGTTCTTGGTGAAGAAGTCATCATCGTCGGTACCGAGGTGGCAGCTGGCATGATAGCAGGGCTGTAGATCTTGCTTGTAGAGCCTAGACTATACCGTGATCTATACATACGATCACTGTTTGATCCCTGTGCTATTTCGTGCTCGCATTTTTAAGAATGGCTTTTAATCACTATCGCTAAAGTGCACATGGTCGTCATCGGTGTCTTCCTCCACATGAGTGCGATCATATTGACTGAAGTCAACAGAGACGGTACCCTCCTCCATAAGAATCTCGTATTCATGTTCAAGATTCCTATGCCTTTCAAACAGTTGACGACCTATAACAACGTTCATTAGAGGGCGGGAGGATGGCTGTGAGTCTGCAGACCAGTCAGGCGAATCGCAATTTTCTTGACCTCTTCCCTTTCTTTGGGAGTGAGGCCGCGCAACTTTTCTTCTTCGTTCTTAATTCTTCGCTGTAACATTTCCTTGTCGAAATTAGCCTTCCAAGTTTTGAAGGACTCAGTCGTGACTGAAGTTCCGCGAGTACGCGCCTCCTCTACCTGATATAATGGCCTCCTCAGCACTCCCATGTTAGAACCCAAGGGCGTCCTTACTTCAATTGCCAGACGTTCCTTTTCGCGCTCTTCTGCTATGCGTGCTTTCAAACGATTTTCCACTAAAGCGGATAGTTTTTCCTTGAGGTGTGACACCAATGTGAATGTCATTGCCATGCCCTTGTTTTCTTCGCCCTGCCCTATGCTCAAACATTCGACTTCTAAAGGCAAAAAAAAGACATACCACATCCAGGAGACTATTCAAAAGTGCTTTGCTCTCTGATTCGGTTATCTCCCCATCAACAGCTTGCAGCCGTAATTTGGGCAGTGCATCAGGGTAACCATCGGTATAATTGACCGTTAGTTTCAGCTTGACTTGCCCACACACCTTTTTATGAACACGATTTCGAATGGGAGATCGAATTCATCAACTCACACGGTTCTGCAGACTCTACAGCAGAGTCTGGCTCGACATCAATCTCAATCAGTTTGTCCGATATGACTTTACAAGATTGTTGAGCGACAAGCTGCAGAAGTTTGCCCAGCACGAACTGGATAATTCTGAGGGGTATATGGCCTCCAGAACCTAATTTTCAGTGAGCGATGCAAGATAAGCGAGTGGAAAACTTGACAACCTCGAACTCCTCCTGCAGCACAGTCTGCACAGAAGCCTGAGACATAGTTACCCAACCGATACCCGACTAATTGGTTCCGATAGCAGGATTACTATATTCGGTTCGAATATTTTCAACCTTGTGCGACAACACAAGAATGTCCTGGAGACTCACTACCCTCCGACGCACTGTTCCTTCGCTGTTCAGCACTTGTCCAGCGCCTAACTCTGCAATTTTATTATGTGGTGCTCGATACGCTTCTCGACTCTCCCCCACACCACCAAATCTGGGCACATTCGATGTCACAGACATGTTCGGGAAGGCACTGGACTTGAAAGAATCATTTTCAGAGCATAAGTCGCCCGCGGTCATGTGGAGTGATAGGAGCGATGGCCTGAAGCTTCCTTCACCCCCAGACACATGGACAGGTATGTCTGTCATCGCCCAGACTGCCCTGTATTAACTGTTTGCCCAGGAAGGCGGCTCGTTGTCCGGGACGGAGATCTGCAATACGCATTTCAACAACTCAACCTGCGTCTGCGACAAAATAATGTGGCCAAAGAGATCGCATTGACTGTGCGGCACGAAAAGAGAGGCGACAAAAGGGCACGTCTACGCAGCGAGAGGTGGAGAAAACGGTTTGCTGACGCGGCATGTAGACCTGTTGCCTTTTCGTTTACACGTGCTGACTACACTCGTTTCCGTAGGTACGGAAGAAAGTGCAACTGGTCAGCACGATACGTCGCCGGGGTGGCTGAATGGGGTTGTTCCCCGCTTCCAACACCGTATGCTACATGATTTGATCCGTTATGTTATGGTGACAAACTAGCCACCTTTAGCCCTGACCCACTATCTCTCACCCATTTGAAGGTTCAAAGCTTCACGCGGAATTATGATTAGTTATGCAGTAAGCTTTCGGACGACAAATTGGATCAATCTCATGACCCTTCACTGTGCGCGGCTACTTTTGCTGATACGGTAGCTGCCGCTACTAAATTTCGAGACTGAAGGGTGTGAAACACTCTTGGGGGAATGACTTGTGGGTTGTCTGCGAGAGCCGAAGACCCTTGTACGCGTGGTCTCATTCGACGCTCGCTCCCTTCCTCGATTGCGGTTAAGCGACGCTTGACTGATGGCAGTCGCCCAACTTGTGTTTTGGCCTCATGTTATTCTTATAATTCACCTACTGATGAGCAACTTTAAGATCCTATCAAGCTGACACAGTTCCGGGGTGTAACGAGGCATCATGTGTCCTATTTGGACAATCCACTCAGCCGTATCGACGGCGTTGGCGACCAACAAGGAGAATGGCTCGAATTTCTCGCCTGATGGCGGCCCCAATTTGTTCACCCGCACCTCTGTGCCTCGTGTTTACCACGATGGATCGATGAATACTGTTCTTCCCTGCGATGCACCGCTTCATAGTGTCGGAGATAAATTATCTTGCATCTCGTGAATGGACAAGAATGGCGCGAATTCATCTCGTTCATCCGCCGAGAAAAAAAAGCATCGTGTACAGATACTGGCAGTGAAACGTGATCCTGCTTTCGCTCCTCACCGAAGACGAGCATGCCATTCACCCTGAAAGGGGTTGAAAACTGGTTCGTGCAACGTATTATTTATTCGCGTTGCAGCCCGATTTTGCGATAGTATCTGCCTCGCCTTGCCGGGTTTGTCAATGTGACCGGCGACCGTAGGGAATGAGGTTTCCGTGCGTGTTAGTGACACAACCGCGGAATCCACATAAAATCCATCGGTCAGGCGAAAGTATACTCACTAGAGACGACTTATAAGCACCCCCGAGCTGGTGTTTACTCAAACTCCCCTCGACCGGTTTTTACTTTTCAAAATGTGCCATAATGTACGCCGGTCACTCTTTCAGAGTCATGCCCTAACAACCGACATCCCGCTCTAGATAATTGATGGTCGCTATCATACCCTTTGTGGGCATTTTGTGTCCATGTCGACACGGCTACAAGACTGCCTGAGACCCAATTGTCTCTTCAGTAGAAGACATGTGCATCTCGTTGGTGAGGAAGTGATCCTAAAGCGGTCCGGGGCCAGAACTTGCTAACCTAAGCCCAAGGATGCAAATCCCAGTCTTGTATTAGATTGATGGCGTTGCCCGTCAAAAACCCGATCCGTATTAGTCCTTCCGCCTGTTCCAGTTGCCAAATTGGTGGACCGGTCACACCGATAGCCATGGGATTGTAGGGCCTGCGAGTGGTCCATGATACTGCGGCTGCGCTGGCGCTCGCCGCTGCCTAGCTAGTTAGTACACACCTTATAATCTTATACATAATGTGTACACATTCAAGGTCGTTTTCATTCACTCGCGGAGTCGAAGTGGGAATTATGCGTATCTAATAGTCAACATCGCGTCGTTTGGGGTGACTGCTAGTCCAGTAGTGCTTCCAGGTCGAACCCATCGATGCGGATCCCAAGCTACAGTTAATGACGACCATGACTACCAATATGCACAGCGGAGCGCACAAGAGGCTGCTTGATTCCAAATCTAGCATACTCTTTTCGGTTCGCGTTGTCTGGTCGGGCATGCCGACCCTTTGTATTTTCTACGCCTCATAACAAGCTCGTTGCTGTGTACTCTACCCACCTCTTCGGAATCCGATTCCTCTCGTATGCGTCGACTGACATGGCGTTCAGGGCATCAAACGACTTGCAATGCTACATGCGGGGAGCGAAGCTACCGGCTATGGCTTACCGTTCCCCTCGTGCCAGTGAATCTGGTCCATTGCACGTCTCTTTGAACATTCGTCCAGAAAGATATCGCAAATTGAAACTTGTCCATACGATCGACGCTGCGCTGTTCAGCGATATAATTTCGGACTGTCTGTCAAAACTACTCAGCGTTTTCATGTGTAACTGACCATGGGATTCAGGGGTGGACGAGTTCGTACCATGCAAATCATTAGGCGCGAATGATGAAGATGAGCGCACCGGAGAACGCTTGACCATCCCTTGTGAACCATTTTTCTCTATAGCTCCCTTGCCGCTCGCACGTGCCGAGGACATTGAGCGGTACGTCGGGCTAGGTGCTTTCATGTACAGCAGGTTGTGACGAAGTTTTATAGTGTGTTCATTTGGACTGATATGTTCCCCCTGGAAAGCACTCGTCGCATTTTGAATCTCCTCCATGCGGATTCAAATTCATGGAGGTTCTTTCCCTGTGAAGAGGGGCCCCTTCTGAAAACCTTGACGTGGTCACACATCAACAGCGAGCAAGGCAAAATGATACTTCCACAGCATGCATTATGTTTGTTTTTGATCCCACCGTGGGTGCTATCTGTGACGGATCTACAGGAATTTGCTCGAGGGCAATCGGTACGTAGTCACATGGATCAGGGAGAGAGATAAGAGTTGATGAGTTTCAGTTTCCTGATCACACCACATTAGATCCTTCGAGTTGCAAAGCACAGCCTAGCATCCTTCGTGGCGTGGAATGGCTATGGTGCAAGGTTCTACTTGTTTTAATGCATCGAAAAGACAGCACTGACCGTATAGGAAGGTCTGGGATACTTGCATCGGTAAAAATTGTCCGTGGTTCATCATCACCACTTATACGCATTGGGTTTTTGGAGTTTTCTCTGCGGGCGAGTGTTTCCCTAAAGGTCCAGTGGTCTGTCATTTACTGACATGTGGCCCAAGGTTGGACAGCTTCATTTGTGTCCCCTCTTTATGCATCTGACGGCGAAACGCCGACGGTACTGCAGGTCCTTGTCTTCTGGTTGATATCTGCGATGGGTCACCTCGGTGGCTTCGCTGTTCCGGAAATCTCCCATGAGTTGATACACCGCAGACAGCTTTTGGTTGCAACTCCACGTGATATCTCTCGCTACGAGCCTACTGAAGCATTGGCGGTTTCAACTATTTGATAAGAATGGTAGCGTGTCTTGGGACTGAATGCACATTGTGTATTAACTTGACATGCGCGGAAATAAATATTTTCTGGTGCTACAACAGTTAGCCGCGGCCCCGATCTATAGAATGGCTGGACTTTTCATGTTGTCGTTCCCTAACTTCAGAACACCTGAAATATCCAACCTTGGTGTTCTCTATTGATACATGCGCAGGCCGGACACAACAACCACTCTCAGATCTGTTTCCCAATCAAACCTCGCGGATGACATGACCATCCGATGCCCACGCCAACTGGGGGGGACGTGTGAAAACGCGTTATTAGGACCTCTGGCCAAGGTTGAACTCCTGATGCTACTGAGGGTAGAAAGTCGCTACATAGAGGATCGACAGGTAGTAAAAGATATTTTCAGAGGCCTGCCCGGTCGTAACCGATCCATGCATTATCTCGGAATCTAGATATCTACAGTGCTTTGTTACCGCTCCAAATTTGCAACGCGAGGTCATTTGGATGAATGCGACTTCTAGACCACACCTACTCCACTTCACGTGCCGATTACAGACCAAGCAACTCAGCTTAGATCAAGCCGCGAGGCTTTACTGTGCGCTTCCACTGTCGTTTTCATGGCACGTGCCTGCGAGGGCGTCATGGAGGGCGACGTATTCCCATGAAATGACTCTGGTGTCAAACTGCTGTTGTTTACTACTGCAGGCACTACGGGCAATAACTGTGAGAACGATTCATACAGTTTTGCCCGTGGGGAGTGAATTGGTGGGGTAATCTTCTCCGTATCAGAAAGGGTGTCAGAAAGTTGGTATAAGGACTAACCGATGTGAGCGAGGAAACATGTAGGGTAGTTTGGGGATCCTGAGCCGAGTAAAATTCCAGCATGATGCTGAGAGCATCTGATTGGATGGCTTAGCCTGCGGACCTGGACATAGAGCATGAACACGACATGCTAACCAGAAAGATCTCGCAATTCTGTCTCTGAGAATCCGAAGTAATCGATTGCGAAGCGAGAGGCATCTGGGGAGCCGGGTTTATGCGACGGAGGGGTCGGAAGGGAGGCAGATGGCGGAGACACGGATATCCGAGCATCTAGCGATGGGGAGTGAGGCCCGTCGGCTACACGTTGCGCCAAAATAAAGCATGCAGCTGCAATGATACGAGGCGGGAAAAAAATGCAGAGTGGCGTGCGGTATCTGCTCGTGTGCATGGGGCAGTGTGCCTAGAATCGATAAGAAAGGACATACGAATCGTGGGCTAAACTCCACGCGTAATCTTGAACTCGGGTATTTGCTTGCTGCGTATCAAAAAGGTCAACCAGGATTACGTGGGGGCTGGTTGTCACGAAATCAAAACAAAGTGCTTCGAGAAGGGCCTCCTCGGTGAGTAGGATGGCTACCTGCTGTTGCTCGACCTCCTGTAAGAGTATGAGGGAATTTGAGTGACCAAGGGACAGGCATACTTGCCACACTCTCTGCTGGGATGTGCGAGACATCCGTTCCGGTGATCTTGGACTGGCATACCCTTGCGACATCACGCAGCTTTCTGCCACATTCCTCCGTCTTTGTCGCCAAAAATACGCACGCGGCAGCGACGTCCTATTAGAGTGCCGATCTGAATACACGAGCGACAGGTGAGAGGGGTGGCTAACTTGTCTGTGGTAATCCTCCATGGAGAGTCGCATGAAGAACCGGTGAAACCAGGTTGCTGCGGTAAAGATTGCCGAAGAAGGCCTGTTGAGCGATAGGATAACGGAGAGATGAGAATGGAGACACGAGGAAGACGACGAGGACTGCTAACAGTCCGAGGGAAGAACCCAAGCGAAACAAGAACTCGACGCCCCTGGCACGGTCGTAAAGTTCTTTTCCGACGGAGTAACCAGATGTGGTTATGCTGGGAGTGTATCTGAGGGCATCGATGGGAAATAACCACTGCGGAGGGACGGAATATTCGCTCGGAGGGGCTCCCATCATGGCGGGCGAGGGCTTAGAGAACCAACGCCACCGAACGATCACGTAAGACGGTCAAGGACATGTGACCTGGCCAGTCACTTATCAGCCTCTCTCAGCTCCTCGACACGCACAGCTCAGACCGAAGCCGAAGTCAGCGTCAGAGGCTCAACTTACACCCGCGGATCTAGCGCTCTTCATTTGATACCTGCCTCGTGCACAGTAGCAGTGAGTAATATCTCATCTCACAAACCCTGCTCGTGTGCGCCTGAAAACGCTTCTTGAGGGACCCGCTCATTCTGTTTATCTTCACTGCCCATTCCAGCCTTATGACGCTTCGTCGCATATCTTGACGAAAACGACGTACCCATGCCTGACCAATTGGCAAATTGCCGTTGTACAACCGTCCTCGGTGGCTCGGCTCATTAGACGCCGCATCTCGTTCCGTGTATCTGGTGAGCTAACTTTTACGACATTATTACAACACAATGACGGATTTTGAATGCTTATCCTTCTTGCTGATTCCTGTTCGTTCCTTGCGCTCCCCACTTTCTCCCATTCTTTCCGGATTTGCTAGCACTTCTTCCGACTGACCGTGTGATTTATCCTCATCATCTACTGGTGTCGTGTGACCAACTTTCCCTTCGGTTTCCGTCGAGGTACAAATTTTCTATCTATCTCTCTCGCAGTTGACGATCTCAACTGAGAGTGTCATGCTGTCTCGCCACTTCCGCTGACCAATAACCCCATTAAACTCTTCCCCGCTCCGCACACTGTGGACAAACGGAGTCTATCTGGGGGTCTACACGCCGCCCACTCACTGTCAGTGTCTCTGGCGCTCTGTCAATTTCGGCTGTGTACTCACTGTACTGCTGTGGAAACTGACGGCTAATGGTCAAGTCAGCGTATCGTCCCCGGTTTCATGCATAATGGCCTCACTACTGCCAGCACTTGTTGTTGCATTCAGGAGGGACGCAGGTGGTTGGATGGGTCGAGCTGAACTTGCAATATCGATTGTCGCATTGGATCTGGGTATAACGTTGAGATTCGGCCGTCTTGAACGACCATGACCAACCATTTCATCGGGCTACACAAGTTTTCAGTCAAATACTCGAGATACCTGGAGCAAGACGAGAGGCGAACCAAATCGTAGGCGTGTCCGCATTTCTTATACATATTCTGCACTCTATTCCGAACGTAAGTCAGCAGGGTTTCAAAGAGCATTATGAGGATATTCAACCTTCTCCAGTGGCACATATTGAAGGGGATCGTAGTGAGAGTCTTCTCGAGGTGGGGGACTGCCCAGTTCCCAAACGCATTTTAAACACGGGGGAGGGGCAAAATAAAATTCAAGATAAGTCAGATCGTTGCGATATTGCTGTGTTACTGATTCTGTATTGGTCCGTTCATCTGCTTCGAGTATCACTGAATCCATCTGGTCGCATAAATGTGGCAGCATGTTGCACGAGGTATCCGTTCGGTGCTCCTCGGGCAGTGCTATTTTCGCTCGGTCCAACGATGAACGGAATACTCTGTATCGTATATTTGGGTACAGAGGACTGAATTCCCCGTTTCTCAGTGGGGAGTCCGTCAAAAAGTTAAAACTGAAAGAGCCAAAACAGTCTCCGTTACGGGTAGTCCCGATGCGTATCCCGGCGAAGCGGGCCTGGCGACAGTGCGGCGAAATGATCCTAGGCTTCTGGAACCATGCCAATGGTAACGCTCCGAATGACACGTCCGTCGGGACGGCATAACATGATTTGCCTCCGCCGACATTCCCGGGATTGTAGCCCGACAACGAAGCGGAACCAGACTCTAATGGAATGGCTTCACCGTAGTGCTCGCTGATGCAGCTGGCCCCCAAGTACGGTCTCGCTCTACAGCTTGTACAGGACGGTATTTGTTTCGGCGAACGCTTCGCTTGTCATATTCGCACTGATTTCGCGGTTAATCTCGAAAATCTAAGTTTTTCAGTGGAATTGTACCGTTTATTTCCAATCAGTCTGATGAGCCACTGCCTTGGGTTTTACATGCTCTTCAAGTCTTCCCGCACACATCCATGCTCACGAGGCATCGCTAACGCGACGAAGAGTTTGGTGTTTCACCATGCGCTCGCGCGCGTATCCGTGGCTGATCGCTAACCAAGAAATGACAGTAAAAACTTGAAATTTTTCACAGAATACATATAGTATGACGAGGATTCTACGGTCATCCTGCAAACATCCCTACGAGATACTGGCTGACTCCTTCGGGTGTAAGGCTACCGACGTCCGAGAAGACGAGAGTAATGAGATCAGGCCTGCGTGGGATCAGAAGAGGACGCGCATCGAATGATTTGATCTTTACCTTGTGTAGTCCACATCCGGATGGGATGCGATCTGCTCGTGCGTCATAGCCCGTGGTTGTTGGCACGGTGGATCGAACTTGTCAGTCGTCGTCAAATCTTTGTTCTGAGAAGGAGTAGAGGAGGGGAGGGGGAAAGCAAGGATGCTGGGATTGTGAGTCGGGAGATCGTATTGCGATAATGGGAATAATCGATGAAACTTATAGCTGAAGAGGAAATAAAACTGTGGTGTGAACACAGACGAGTAGGAAGCATAGCACGGACCTCTCTGCGAGGGCGTAGAATGGAATATTGGCGGCTTTTGCGATGATGGCTATTTGGTTGCTGCCGACTGCGTTGATCAAGCCGCCGCTCTCGACTACCGCTTCTGAGCCAACAAGAACGAAATCGACCTTTTCCATGACGTATGACACGGCCGAGTCGAGTATGATGGTGCAAGGGATTCCCGCGGCGGACAGTTCATCAAAGGTTCGGAGACTGGCACACGGTGTGAATGACATGGTAACAGGAGTGCGCGAGATGGTAGGGGAAAGATCTAACCCAAGGCCACGAGGTCTCGCTTCTGTGACATATACCGAGATGCGCTTCTTCTGATGCGCACGGAGGAGGGTTTTCATGACGACTCTCGAATAGGAATGAGTGAGGATCTTGGAGTCAAAATGGGCGCAAGGGAGGCAGTGAAACATGCGGAACCCTCACGATCGAGTCATCCTTTATGAAGCCGAGAACGAGTTCAGCTATTTTTTCGCGATAAGTAAGGGCCTCTGTGGCGTATTTCCGTCCTTGCTTGACGAGCTCAGTCTTGAGGTTGGAGAAGCTCTTGAAGGAGGTATGTGACGAGAAGGGATGGAAAAGGGATACACTCACATCTGAATCGTGTGGGAATAGGGTGACGAAGGCGATGAAAAGCTCGCAGCCGGCATTGAGGCTGATCGGATTAGGAGAGCGTTTGTTCAAGACCCTGGCACCGTCGTTGAGCGCTTTGACGAGCTCGAACATGGTACCTGCTGGGGTGGCGGTGTCACTTTGGAGGGTGATAGATTACTCGACGAGGGGGAGTACCATCTGATCTCTCGACGAGCTCGGTGAGGGCCAAGATCGCTGCGAGAGGTGTGGATAACTGTACGGATTGTCCGTCTGTGCGGCGGTAAGTATAATGGTAGTACCGACCTCTTTGTCTGCGAGACGGGCCTGGTATGTGGCCCAAATGTCGAACTCATGAATGTCCTTGTTCTGATCGTCGTCAGCCATTGAGTGATAAATGTCACGTGCTATTGTATGTCATCCAAATTTGGCTGCCGTTGTAGACGTTGTCAAGGGCGGTAGGCGGGCATTTGCGCAGATCTCGGTCAGATGAGGCGGAATATCGTGCTCAATGTGGAAATATTTGACCGAAAGTGGACACATTGCGTCAGAAGTTGACCGAAAAAAGAAGGGACGGCTTGTCGTCGAAACACGTTGTACGTCCGGCGCGGGGTCGAAATGGCCAAAAATGTGGTCGGGATCGCACCGCACCCGCCAATTATAGCGGTCTGACCCACGCCCGCCTCGTCCCTCAAAAGGACCCTCCTCCTCCTCCTCCTACTCCCTTCCCCCCTCCCCTTCCTTCTCTTCACCCCCCCCTTCTCCCTCGAGGTCGCCGACACGCCTGGTAAAGGGCAGGCCCATCTTCCCCTCCGTCTTTACCCTATAAATCTCCTCCTCCTCCTCCTCCTCCTCCTCTTCCTCGTTGCTCGTACTTGCCATGCAAACCCCTCCTTCCTCCACAGCCCAGGTCCATTTCTCCAGTGACGTCCGTAACATGGACAGCTGGGCCCACCGCACGGGCATACCCCTCACCACCGCAGAGGCACTCGGCACGACATATGCTCGCGCTCACAAGTGGCTTCTCTCCCTAAAGTCACAGCTCATACAACAACATGGCTGGCAAGAATCTCTCCCTGCAGACCCCCGCATGCTCTTCTCAATCGAAGCCCCTTCCCCTTGGCGCTCCCCGAGTGGCCTCCCTCTCAGCCCAAAATTGAAACTGCAGCTCCCCATGCACGCCTCCTCCTTCTTCTCCCCCGAGAGACGTATCCAGTGGCAGATGGTCTTTCACAGCGACGTGTTCGCAACTCAGCGACTCATTGTTCAACCCATCAGTGACATCCTCAACCTCATACAATGCCTCCTCACTGGCCTCGTCACCCTCGTCTACGAGGAGCAGCTTCCACAGGGGGTCTATACCACTACCCGTGGTCTCCCTTCTGTCCAGTGGATCAACGCTAACCAACCCGCTCTGCTTGAAGTCTTTGGCCGTTCTCACTTTAAACAACTCTGGAAAGCCTCAAACGACCGCACGACTTCCTTCAAAGTCGACTTTGAACCTCGGCGACGCTGAGCGTGTCGACCCGGCTAGACTCTGTCAAACCGTGCGGTCCGACGGAGAAAGGGCCTTGGCCTGGCATCCTGCCGACACAATTTTACGAGGTCCGGTCAGCGTCACACAACCGCGCTCGTCCTGCTCCCCAAAGCAATTTCGGCATCTGTGATCCGCCACCTTGTCTGCTAATCCATTTCGAGCACTGCCATCACACAACCGCTTCATTACGCAAAGGTTGCACTCCCCGCATAATTTTGAGACCGACTAGTAGATGATCCCACGACACTAATTCGCTTTATTCATTCAGTACCTCTATTCGCATCGGTTTAATGGCTCTAGCATAACATTCATTTCGAGTACGTAGTGCCCAGTCGCCGTCCAGACATGTCTCATGAGTGCTGTGATCCTTGCAATGACAACCTGACCAACGCAAACGCATCCCACTCAGGAGCACCCTCGACCCTGCTAAGCGAAGAACCCTCTCTCCATTCCACCAGTGACTGCTGCGAGTACACGCTGTGCAGTCCCAGGCGTGATTGGCATGGCGGAAAGGACCAGATCACGTGCACTCCCACATCGATCAGTACTACGACTATCACCGTCGCTGTATGAGTTCGCAATCAGTCATATTGTGCCAGAGCACAAACTGTCCCCAAGGGAACCCTCCATCTCGACTAGAGTGTCCCACATGCAACAAGTACGTCTCTAACAGCCTACTGAACCCACTCACCCACCCAATCCAGGCTAGGCATCCGTGGCTCCTTCTTTTGCGGCCAAGAGTGCTTCAAAGCGAACTGTGAGCACACACCTACCACTTCAGACCGACTTTCCACGTTGATCATCCCTCGTTGCCGCATAGGGGTACTCTACACACACTTGCTGCCCACAGATGCTGAACAATCTTCGCAGAAAACACACAAAGTAATTCACGAGCTGGCACGTGCCCCTGCTCCCGGTTAGCGTTGCCTGTCGACATGAGGTGACCAGCTCACGAGGGCCTTTAGACGGCACTTTCAATCCTTTCCCCAACTATGCCTTCTCTGGCACCCTACGGCCCGTGTATCCTCTGTCCCCGAAGCGTCAAGTTCCCGAGCATATACCACGTCCGGATTATGCCGAGCGTGATGACGGTGAGATGACTTGGATCATAGGATACTTCTGACAAACACGTCTTCTCTAGGTGTTCCCATCTCCGAGATGCGCACTTTGGGACATCCTCCGCGCATACTTAGTCCAGACGAGATCGAGAAAATGCGAACCGCGTGTCGCGTAAGTGCAAATCCATTCTCTCTCCTCGTGTCTCAGCCATAAATTCCTTGCGCTCCAACTTCTGATTCCGACCTATTCTCGTCATTACTCGTCTCTTCCCCAGCTTGGCCGGGAAGTGCTTGACCTCGCCGCATCCCACGTGCGCCCAGGAATTACCACCGACGAAATCGATGCAATCGTACATCAAGCTATCATTGATCGAAACGCATATCCGTCTCCACTCGGTTATCGTAAATTCCCAAAATCCGTCTGCACGTACGCGATCCATCTACCTCTTGTAAGAACTACTCCCAATGTAGTACAAGATCTGTCAATGAGGTCATCTGTCACGGTATTCCTGACCAACGCAAGCTGAGGGAAGGAGATATCATCAATCTCGGTTGATCCACCTACTCTCCTTGGTTTCCGGCTGCTAATTCGGCCCCTCAGACATCTCGCTTTATTACCAAGGTATTCCCCTTCAGGGTCCATCTTCATACCATCCGATCATCGTCGTTCAGGTTTCCACAGCGACCTCAACAGTACATACCCTGTCGGAAACGTCGACGAGGATTCAGCAAAGCTGATTCAAACGACGCGAGAGTGTTTAGATGCGGCAATAAGAATATGCAAACCAGGGGCGTTGTTTCGTGACATTGGAAAAGCCATGTCAGTCCCTCTTGTGGCGCAAGTGCTTTGATTATTGACTTGGACCAGTGAACCGATTGCAAGGACCAATAACTGTGCGGTAGTCCGCACTTACACTGGACATGGAGTCAACGATCTGTTCCACACCGCCCCTAATATTCCACATTATGCCAAGAATAAAGCGGTTGGAACCATGAAACCCGGGATGGTGAGCAGTCTGTGACCCAGTGTTTCAAAGTTGACCACAAGCCCCTCAGTGTTTTACCATCGAACCAGTGAGCGCCTCTCACAGTATATGAATGTGGTCGCAATTTACGCGTGCGCATATAGATGATTAACTTGGGTACGCATTGGGACACGCAACACTGGGAGGACTCCTGGACCGCAACTACCACCGATGGGAAAAGGAGCGCACAATTTGAGGAAACCCTGCTGTAAGTGGCTCTTTCCCCGCTTCGAGACTCTTACTCATCCCTCACCAATAGGATAACCGAAACTGGGGTGGAGGTGCTAACAGTAGGGAAAGACACCGTTCTCTGACATCCGGTCACGTCCTGCGTGTCCTGCATGCCGACACAGTGCAATGGTAAATGTTTTTCCTCAAAATTCATCCGTTCCCGATTAGCGAGGCACGTCAAAACATAACCTATATGTACATATTCTTATTCGTTCCTCGCTACCCTGTTTGCGCTATGGCATCGTTGGCCGCCACGACCATGTTCTTGGTAAATACAACCAGGAGTTTAGACACGTTACCCGAGCTGCGCGTCTCTTTTGTTTTCGCACCATATCTTTTCTCCTGACATATTCCTGTTGCCCTCGAAGCCCTCATTATAAATGACCGATTCTGAGCCTTATCTCCTCGTCGAAAAATGTGGAGCTTCACGGGGGAAACCCATCTACGTGATCACAAAGCACACCCCGTCAGTTCGCGCTCGTTTAGTCGACGCCCCGCTCGTTTTACAGCCATTTCTCCCCAGCGCCACTGAGACGTATTCTGGTCGGACGGTACGTGTCAACACCGCTCGAATGGAGCGTAGGCACGCAGGTTGACCTGCACAGAGAGAGATCAGATGCATGGACCTGGGTGTCGAAGCCCTGGGGTCGTTCAAAGCAGGGCAGGAAGGCTGCACTCAAATACAAGTGAGTCCACTGGTATGCACTCGGGAACTGCACTCGATCAAACACCGACCGCGTTTCGGCTCGTGTGCGTAGTTCTTTAACGAACTGTCTGGAAATCTCAAGTAAGTGCCCTTTTCCAACGGCGGGCATGCCCCGAGTTGAGGATAGAAACCCGCAAGGTGCACGAATCCAGAGTGTGGCAAGGAGTTCTCCAAGGCAAGTCTTCAAGACAATGCCTACATCCAAATTCAGGGCCTACCAGCCTGATGCAAGGAACACACTTGTATCCATCTTTATTCCCTGGAAGTAAGACCCGGCGTCGCTTCCATCCCTTGTCTATCCTTGGATCTCATAGTGTATGTACTACGAACAAATTATACGGTTGATACAGACCCGCGCATAGCCATGACAGAATGTTCAGGTGCGATCGTGCCTACTGATCTCCTCGTTTAGGTCTGCCGTAGCATTCGGGAAGGTCTCCTGCCTGTCAACGTTCGCTATGCGTTCGACAGGTACAAGGTCCGAAAGGCTCTGCTTGCGCTGTCGAGGGCGCATGTGCAACGATTGGCTCTCTGCCGTCTGTATGCTAGATGATGCACCAGACGAACCAGTCTGGTGGGCGGACGTCATACGAAGCCGCTGGATGTTGGCATAAGAGCCTTGCCGACTACGAAGCTTGCTCCGAGATGCGTCTTCATAGGCAGGAAGAAAGCTGATCACGTGATCATAATCTCCATGGTCCTCCTCATTGGACTCATCCAGCGCAGGTGTTCCTGGCCTGCTAAGATCATGACTGGGCGTATTCCCTCCCCATGCGCTGGTCCCGTGTTGGGCGGTACGGCTCCAACCAAAGAGACGTTCATCGATCCATGTCTATCGCACAGGTCCAATTTAACTGGTCTCCAGGCAGTGAGTGCTCACTTACCATGGGATGGATGAGCAGATTCCCTTGAGCATCCACCTGTCCCACACTGCTCTTGCGTCGCCAAACCCCAGGGTCAGTGGACGGGGGAGCACTTGCCGGGACCAGAATGCGAAACTGTCCAGAAGGGATATTAGAGTGCCACTGTCGTGTTACTAGGAATCATACCTGATCGAAATCATCAAATAACTTTGGACCAAATTCGTTGATCACGTCCGCCACTTCATTAGAAAGACGCAGCCTCATGGCCTTCAAGTAATCGAGGTCTCGTTGTTGTCCAGGAATGAGAGCAACAATCAGAGGGCGGAGAGATCTAGTAAATGTTTCAATAAACTGGCAGGTCCAGAGTCCAAGTCCGCTTACTTGAGGACATCCATCCCGGCCTCGCCGAATTTGAGGGCTGCATAATTCATGAAGGGCAGCGTGCAAATGACAAGGAACGGCGTCCACAACTGTAATGAGAAAGGAGCGTTGGCTCTCACAGCGATAACGGTTGCTAGAATTGCATAAAAGGTGTACAAAACAGGAGCGATGCCCAAGGAAATTAAAATCTTCCAAGTAGCGAGAACATCCCGGCCGGCGACCTTGACGACAGAGGCAGCAAGCGCCTCTGCATTGCATGTATGAGTGATAGATATGGCGTCCATTCCTGGGTTGCTCACCTTTCGCCTTTTTTTTCGAAATCACGGAAGCAATAATGAACATCGGACCGTTCATAACCACGCCAGGTAATGCCAATGTGCTCCAGACGATTAACAATGCAAGACGATAGAGAAGAAGACTCAGTGTTTTCCAGCTTGCCTTCTTGGCGCGTGGCACCTAAGGTTATCGAAATGGTGAAGAAATAGTTGAAAGCAGATACGACAAGGCATACCTGATGATCCCGAAGACCTAGGTCTCGTAACAAGCGATTATACTTCAACACGTCGCTCCTAAGTTTCTGGACGCGTGGCTCATCCTTGAAATGTGTATAGCCCTCGAGAAAACGTCGATTGAGGTCAACTACTTGACCCAGTGTAAGATGTTGGCCAGGGGTCTTGTAGAGTCGTCGAACAGCTTGTATAAGCTACAAGCGTGCCTTAACAGGAGAAGGGATGTAAGAGAAAAGGATCATACCATAAGCGTGTCGTAGTCGGGAGCCCTGATGGTTACGGTCTTAAGACCGTCATAGATCAGGTCGAGAAATTTGGCAACGGCCTCACGTTTGCGACTGCCACCTTCTTTGAACATCTCAACTAATTCCACTGGGACGTCCAGTGCACTTCCAAATTCAACGACGCCACGAGAGCGGAAACGATGAGCGTGGAAATAATAGAGACCAACTGGCACAATCTTGACTTTGACACTTGGGTCATTGGCCATCGCTCCGAGAGCCATAATGGAAACGCCAGCTTTGAGGGGGAGCAAGTCACTGCGGTCATGACTTCCACCTAGAGCTGTATCAGCATGCGTAACAATATAATAAATCATTGAGTGACCTTCAGGAAAAATCCCAATGCAGCCCCCTTCCTTTAACCTCTGGTAGACTCCACGATACATCTCCTGTTGGTCAACGAAAGGAAGTCTCTTGAAAGTCAATCCATTCTGGCCCTCTGCCTTGATTTCTGCCAACTTCTCTCTGATGCGCGTTGTACCTTTGCCCGTCTCACCTCCGAACTCCTTCTTAATTCGGAGTTTGGTGTCCGAGATGATTTCCACAACCTCGGCCATTGCTGAGTTAACGGACTTTGACAGCATAATTTGCATCTTTGGGGTAAACTCGGACTTGAAACGTGTTCCTTCCCCAATGACAAGACAGGGATCGTTCAGGGATAAAGAAACGAGGCCGGTTCCAGGATTGGCCTCGTCTGCTGCTCGGGCCACAGGTACTTTTTAAAGGACTGAGCCCACGATCACCCTCGGAAGACATGAAATACTTACTACTGTCCATCTGGCGGGCGAAAAAGCCGACAGCCTTACGCTTCAGGCTCTTTGCGGCCGTTAAAAATGCAACTCGACGGCGGGTCTCTCTGAAGACTTCGAGACTCAAGAGGAGAGGATCAAGGAACTGTGGTCATGGTTTGTATGCGAGAAGACGGGGCCGCGCAGAGACACACCTGGTTATGATGCGGTGCGCCGACAAAGATGACTGGACCATCACGGGGGATGTTGAAAGCTCCACGGGGACGTATCTCTCTGAAGAATATCTGGGTGATCACCCTCCAGAACATCAAAGCCGCTTCATACGTGACGGCCGGCATATTGGAGATGGTACAAGGTACAAAGTATTATATGGCAAAGGTCATGAAGAAGAGAAGGAAGGATGAGCTGGCACGTTGCGGAGTCGCTGGCCACTCCAGCGTCTTTTGTCAACATGGCCAAACTTGGCAGCACCCCAAACCAGGTCATTACATTATGCGTGCAGAAGTAGTGGCACCACTCGACTGCTATTATCACTACGATAATCTGCTTCCGTGTGCTGATTGATGTTCATATTGTACACTATGTCAGGCGACCAAGGTGATGTGAGATGAAGACGTAAGATGGACTGGAAGAGAACGATCATTCAATGGATGTACGCGGCCTAGGTGCGCTGGCGGAGGAACCATTGCTCGTCACGCTCGTCCGCTTGTACTGAAATATGTCATGAAGCTTGTGGAGCCTGTCTTCTCCCGGAGGATCCGGTGCATGCAAAGGCGATCGTGGAGCACTCCCGGTATCCCGGGTCATCTGGTTCGGCTCGTTCACACTGGCCTCAAGCTCTACCGCCAGCCGTGAGGACACCACCGGGGGCAAACAGAATGCGACGTACTGGATAGGGCACTCGAGACGGCGACCGTCCTCTCTAGATCCTCCGCAGCCCGACTGGCAAGTGCACGGTTGATGTACTTTCGGAATGCCGGCCCGGTCGTTTCAAGAAGTTTCTCTACCTTGGGTCGCTTGTGTGGGTAGTTCTTCAAGAAATGGTGCAGCTCTGTGATGCCTTCCTTGTGCATCGCACCGGTCGTCTCGCTGGAAATGTGATTGATGATGGTGATAAGCTGTGCGTCTGGATCCGGTTCTTCTACAGGGGGCGAAAAACCATTGTGTGAAGATATACTTGGACTAGTCCGGTGGCTCGGCGACGAGCGACGCTGATTAGCGGAAGTTGACCCCGTCGGAGAAATAGCTCGACTAGAGGCAGCTGAATATGGCCGGCTAATAGGATCTTGAGGGCTCCCACTTGCCCTAGTTGGGGGTTCTGCGGATTTGGTAATCGAATTTAGGATACGGTAGACGTAGGGGTACACAATAGTGGCGGATGGATCATCGAACGAAGCGGAAAGAATGTCGTAGGATTCATCGCCGTAGTGGGCTGCGTGAAAAGGTTAGGAATTAAATGGTTAAACTGACTTGGAACGCCACAGACCAACCACATGCTGAATAATGACTTTGATGGTCCTCAACGGCATGTCCCCGCAAGGTACCTTATTGGTCGCTCTGGCTCGCCATTCGTTGGGAGGAACAGACTGCAAAAAATGTTCTACTGCTGGAAGAAGTTCGACGGGATCCAACTTTTGTTCCTTGAGATCCTGGGGGATATTCCGCGCAAGCTTCCACACGCATTTCAAAACCAGTTCAGCAACCCGTGCCTCTTTCGACTCCGGTGGAGCGCCCGTACTAGGAAACGGCTTGACAATTTGCAAGAGAAGAGTAAACAGGGAACTTCAACAGTTTTCAGCATGGTTAAGCCGCAGTAAGGGTAAGTTAGACCGACCGGAATATCGTCATTTTTCGACCTGTCGCAAATAGGCGCAAAATAATCATGTTGATGAATCTTGATAGGTCCTTGACCTTGGTAACGTTACTTTCATCTGTCTCTAGGAGGCGCAGCGTAAGTTCTTCAAGTAAAGATGTAAGGATTTCGACAGTTAACGACTCTGCCAGGAATGTATGGTCGCAAAAGGTATTGAGGGTTTGTATGAGATGCTTGGCAAGGCGAAAATTTTCGTCAAGTAGTAGTTCTTCCGGTCTCTCAAAAACATGGGTCATTTGCAAAGTGATCGTCTCAATCAGGCCTTCAGTGTGCTCCGCAAGGTCCCTGTACTCTGGTGAAGTATGTCCCTCCTCAGGTTTTGTCATAAATATCTTTTGTATCTTCTTGAGTGCATCAACGCTGCGTGATGCATCGCTGCTGAGGATACTTGAGATCGTTATCGTAATATCATTGGCGGCAGGGACATGAGCATCGTCACAAGAAGGTGCCGAGTCCACCAACGTATCGACGGTATCACCAGAAGGAATGGATGAAGTTTCAATCGTTCGGGAGCCATTTGTTCGGACTATATAGGGAAGTTCAGACGGCTCTTCGGCTGGTTGAGTTGTGGCACTGCTATATAATGAGGGAGCGGAAGGACGGGTCACAGAGCGGGGTTGTGCCAGGCGAGAGGGGAGCACACTTTTGGGACGCAAAGCGGATGGAATTCCGGATATCGTAGTAACACCAGGGGGATTCAGTAGTTTCGAGGGTCCATAGGGTGGAGAAGAAGATCGGTCGACGTTTTGCAATGAGGCTGGGGAAACGGATCGCAACGGCCGGCTAGGCGAACCAGGTCGTGCGATACGAGACGCCGTGGAAGTTGCGGGACTTGCAGGACGTAGTATTCCTCCCACTTTCCCGACCGACGGTGATTCTGGTCGCGAACTGGCAGTCAGACGAGTCACCTGTGTAGGAACTGCACCAGTTTGAAGTTCTAGTTTGACAGGACTGCTTGAACCGGCAACACGCCGAAGGCGTTCTTCGAGCTGTGTTTTGTCTTTGGGAGCAAGGGGTCCGACGAAGGTCCACACCTTCTCGCCAATAAGTACGTATACCTCACTGTGGACGATGCGTTAATTGACATCCCTTCTCACATCAGTGATTGACATACCTGAGGACCGACAGCGCTGACTTGCGGACAGCAGAATCTTTGTCAGCGATCATTGACCCGACAAGAGCGAAAGCTTTGCTAGGTTGGTTACACGCCCCCATTCCATTACGTTTCAGTAAATTTGCAAGTTCGTCCAGTGTGCCTTGCCTCGTTTTTGCCACCTTAGCTTTCAGACCATGTTCTAGTAACAAATCAAAAACCCGACTATATGCATAGACCTTCGGCAAGGATTGTATGATGTTCTGGACTCGCACGCGCATAGGCTCGCGTGCATCGCCAAGCTAGAATGAGGAATCGACATTTCTCCAGTAGAAGGCTTTGAAGACCACCCACCTTGTAGACAAATGTTGGGATGAAACACATAGCCTCTGAATCCTCAAATTGGGCGTCGATGTTGCGCAAGAAGGACACAAGGGCTTCTATAACATCTAGACATTTTGAGGTGAGGTTTGACTGGGGTTCATGGGCCTTGATTGAGACGTATTTCAACGCAAGGTCGGAGCAGGCCATACCAACTGCACGCATATCGTCGACGGGAACACCGTACTTAGCATCCCCCGACACAGCAGCCAAGAAAAAGTCGTGAATGGTGGATAGTCCAGAAACGTGATCGTTGACCGCATTATGATCATGACTGAAGAGTTGGCCAACCAATTCTTTGGATACGCAAGGCTCCATTTGGTGTTGCAACAGGTCTGCGAGATCCTTGCGGGTTGGTCCAGCCTCGTTGACCCATTTCTGAAGATCTTTTGCTAGCCTTACACGCTTCATTTCCATATTCGTGCTAGAGAAAGGAAGAGAGAGTAATACGGTCGAAGTTGCAAGTTTTATGGCAGGAGGAGTGACACCTGGCCGTTTCAGCCCAACCTTCCCCAGTCCTTTGATCGCGTTCAAAGGTTCTTCTACAGGCTCTTCTCTCACTTCAGATCTGGTTGTACCCTGTGGCAGCTTCCTCCTGACACCACCGGATTTACTCGGAATTCCAGACGATATGGGAACTACAGATACTGGAGAAGGTGGAGGAGTCGGAGAAGGTGGGGCTATCGCAGGAGCGGGCGGTCCTTTTGAAATTTGTTTCACTAGAGGCGCAGAAGCCGGAGGGGGTGCAGCCAACTCCTTCGCAGCCTGAATAAGTGGGACAGCAGTTTTACGAGACGCTGGCTTGAGGGAGCTCGTGTATGCCATGACCTTGTCGAAGCCAACGGACGTGACCAGCGATGGCAGGAGTGCTTGAGCACTCTTCCTAACGTCTGCGTTGCGGTCATCCAGGCAAGAAACTATTGTAGCGGCCCAATTACTGAGGTCAAGCGAAGATGAAGGGGGATTCTCCCTTAGATAATCCGAGATCCATCCCATGAGTGAAGCCCGCTGGGTAGGATTCGTCGCCTCAAGCGCGGTACCAAGAAAGTGAACCATAGGATCTATGCCCTCACTGGCATTCGCCATCGCCGTCAAAGTTTGGATGGCGGTCGCTCTGACGGGTGCTTTTTGATCGGAAAGTACTGTTGCCACAGGGACGACGAATAATTTCGTGTGCTTGTCAAAAGCTTTTCCCATGCCTGTTGCAATACGTGAGACAATGTCAAGAGCGAGAGCCTGAACTGCTTTGTTGGTATCGGCTACTCGTGCCTTCAACACTTGTGCAATTTCGCCCATCGTCGGTTTCAGTCGCTTATTAGGGCCTTGGTCTAAAATCGCTTGTAATGTTTCCAGAGCCTCTTTCTTGGTCTTCCATGCATCATTCTTTGCGTCGGCGAGGATAGTGGTGCCCTTGAGTAAGCAATCAATCTCAACTCTAGGAAACAAATCCTCCAATGCATCTGCAACACCTTTGCCCTCTTCGGCAGATGTCGGACCCATCAAAGCAAGCTCAGCGGATGTCCGGCTTGGCTGTGGGGGAGGAGTGCCTTCAACTTTATCAAACTCGCTCTGTATCGTCCCCAAAAGCTGTGGATTGATATCCTCCAAAAAGTCCTTAATTCCTATGCATGGTACAATGAAATTTGGTGGCGTGGAGGATACAAAAGCGAAGCGTACCAGCTCCAGCGAAAAGTTTCACCGTGACAAGGGTCTTGGTTGCACTGGTCCGTACAGAGGCATTAGAATTCTTCAAGGCGGTTTTGAGGAAGTCTATTAGGTTCCGAAGCGAGAGCCCGGCTATTCCAAACTCGAGGAGCGCTGAATCCACCCAAGTTAATGCATCGGCGAGGACCTTGGGAGCTTTCTGTTTCCCTAATGGCTCGTACGCTAGATCGACCTGTCTAAGTGTTCGGTGGGCGCATTGGACGGATAGCATGTCGTACCTTGATTAAGCACGAACTGCAAGGAAGTTTTCTCGGCAAAGATTGCGAGTGCATCTCCTGCTGGTTTCTTCAACTTGGGGTCACCTAGCTTTTCACTTAGATGTCCAGCTGACAGCGCCACGCATGATCTCCCAAAAGACGGACAGCGTTCGGCAATAACGTTCAGGATACTGTATAACTTGGCTGAAACCTGAATTAAGTAAATAGTCAAGTAGATCATCACCTGAGTCTGAAAGAGCGACACACTTGAAAGTTCTTTTCGTTCCATCCCTTCTTTGCAATCGCTCTCACGACAACCTCCGCATCTACATCCTGCACTACACCTTCGAGCCAAGTAGTCATCTCGTCACATGCCGCAAGCCTCGTTTTCCAATTTGCATCTCCCAATCCCTCAACGACAGAGCCAGGTATGAGGCCAGAAGCGAGTGCTTCTGCATCCTCCGGGGTATGTTTGTATTTAAACGTGTCGAGAGCACTTGGCGCAGCTGGTGGAGGCGCCTTTGCGCCTTTGGCAGTAGCGGGAGGAACCACTTTCTTCGCTGAAGGTGCGGCATTCGTAGGAGCACTGGTTTTGGGGCCATTGGCAGGTGAATCGCCGTCAGCTTGTGTTCCTTTCTTCGCCTGAAGCAGAGGACTACGTCAGTGTCAAGTCTTGTGGCGTCAAAAACACGAACCAGAAGTCTTGCAGGTGGCTTCCCCGTAGGCTTCTTTGGGCCGTCGTCCTGTAAGGGTACATCCTCGGCGGCCGATGCCTGCATCGGTGGTTCCGAAGTCGCCTCAGCCGGTACCTTCACAAGTGTCTTTCTCTTGGGCGGTTCTTTCGCAACCGGTGGTGGCTTCGGTGGCCCTCCAGATCCAGCCTTGCACTTCACAGTAACCTTGTCATAGGCTTCCTTGACCTTTGCTTTCCGCACATCCGCCAGCCCATCCATAAGAGCGTTGAGCGGCCGTTCCCCAACCATCTTCATTAAGGTCCCTAAACATACAGCAGCCTCATTGCGTGCACCTTCGAAACTATCTTCAAGGAGAACGGCAAGAGGGTCCGTGAGTGTCTTGATCTGCCCTGGTAGTACTGGAATTGTGGATGTCGCAAGACAACGTGCAAGGAATTTCAGAGTCCCTTCCTTTATCTGGGGATTTTTGTTTCTCAGTGCTGGAAGTAGGTCAGGTATTACGTCGGGAAGAGACGTCTGTAGGTCCGTAATTACGGCCAGATAACAGTGAGAAAATAATTGGAATGCTCACGCTCGTGAAAACAGCGTCAAGAGCAGCCCCTATAGCATCCGTAACGTTGACCTTCCTCTCCTTCAAGCGTTCTAGCATGGAAGGAATTACCGCCTCTCTCAGTCTTCCGAACGAATTCATCATTCCTCTGGCAAGCCCTTCCATGACATTAGCAGCTGTCACAACACAGTTTATGTTAGCATCTTTATGTATATAGGTGGCCAAAGATTTTGCAAGCTCGGCTAGCTCTGGCGCATCCTGGATCCGGGGGGTGGCATTGACGAGCGCGAGCAAGTCATCTAGTCCCTCTTTACGCTCTTTCCATTTTGAAGACGTGAGATTGGCCTGCAGATTGGACGGAAACTTGGCTACTATGTCGACGGGTTCTGCGAGGCTGCGAGGATCTGGGAGTTCCAAGTCCGCTAGAACAGGATAAGTGACAAGCCAACATAATGCTGAGATTGCTTACCCTCTGCTGCTCCAACATCTGCACCATTCCCATCTGCGCTAGCGTCTACGTTGGCCTCAGCCTCCTGTTGATGTTCCCTCGTCTGCCGCAAGGCCTTTAGTGTCCCTTTACCCTTTCCCTCTTTTTCCATGCTTTCAAATGACTCTTGCAGTTCTTTGACCTGCACAGGCTTGAGCTCGGCTAGCCATGGATCGATTGCTGGACCAATGTACTGATATAGCGTGTGAACGAGCTGGGTGCCTTCAGCGCGGACGTTCTTGTCCGCATGGGCGAAGATCTTGGGTAATGCCTTGAGGACTGGAGCAGGTGGCGTTACCTGTGTCCCAAATGCTCTACAGACAATTGGGTGGTTGACGCGTGATGAAATGCCATCTGTCAACTACTTACCGCAGGACCTCCTTAAGTGCTAAGACGCTGGCTGAAACCGTCTTTGGCTGCTTGGCTGCCAGTCCAGGGATGACGTCCGCCTGTCGAGGGGTGAATATAGTTAGAGAGATTATTCCAAGCGTGACTGACCGAGAGTCGATCACACGCACCAACACTCCAACGCCAGAGTTCTCGACCTCGACATATTGCAAAATAAGTTCTATCGCCTGGTTCTTTGTTCCGGCCCTGGCAGAGCCAAGACACTTGTCAACCAAGGCTGGAACCACTGTGTCTCTAGTTTTGGCAGCAGTCTCGCCTGCAAACTTGACCAGTGCTACGAGACATTCCACGCCTTTCTCCTGTGCCACCGCGTTTGAATCGGTTACTATCTTTTTGAGAAGATCGGGGCTGGATATGTATGGCTTGAACGCAGGGTCTGTATCAGACGCCGTTGTTTGAAAGATCTTGATGAGGTATTCATAGCCATTTACACGGGCTTTCCAGTTTTTGTGGGTAAGTCTTTCAGAGACTGACAATGATGAAAAGTCTTCCTCCTGTGGAGGGGGCCCGTCCATCCCCAACGATAGACTTGTTGCAAGCTAGAGGGTGAAAAATTGAACACTTGGACTTGCACCGTCCCCAAGTTGACCATGAACCTTAGACGCATAATTATGTAATCGACTAAACAGCACGTGACCCAGTATCACTATCGCCCAGCCAGAGACAGACCCACATCGGTGACCAGTTCCCAAACCTGCTCTATCTCCCTGTCCCACAAGCACTCCTCAGCACTTTGCATCGCAGAAATAGTACTAGAGTATCGCTTGTGCATAGTTTCTTCATCTGCTCTCATTCCAAGGTTGTGCAATACCACTATCAGCAACCATTGCACGTCTGACATTGCTTCAAACATCGAGAGTGTCATGTAGTCGGTTTCCGCCATCCGAAGATGGGGTAATGCTTCCTGTAGTCCTGCTTCTATGTGCAAACCAACCCTCCACCGAAGTTGTCGTCGTGAGGCAACTGTACGTACCTTGCGAATATGAAGAGGCAATGATACATCTTGCCAACGTGTGGCAAGCAAACGCACGGTGTTCTAAATCGTGACCAGTCAAAACCTGCAGTATGGTTAGGTTAGTAGAGGCTCGAGGATTGTCATCATATCTTTCCTGAGGTAATATCTCCTCTAGCAGGCGTTGGCAGCGTTTGGTCATCCCAAACTCCAGGCCAATGTCCGCAAGAAGGATGGTCCCAATTCTGTACAGGGGGAATCTGCCTTGAAATTCGGCATACCACAGTGATTGGAGCAGTGGCTGGATCGCTGTCACAGCTTGTCCACGTCGCTGCCAATGATATGCAAATGAACAGTACTTTCAAGCCCCGATGATTTTTGCATACACGAGCATACATCACCTGGTGAAGTTCACTGCTGATTGGAGGAAGTTGAGCCTCACTGTCTTCGAAGAAATACTCCTTGACAACGAACGTCGAAGACGCCGGCTGACGAGGTAATAAAAAGTCGCGGAAAAACCTGCGCTGGCTCCTGTGAATATGAAATGAGTTGGCCATGATTTGCAGATTCAAGATCAACTTTGCCAAAGGTCCACTCACCTCCGACTACTCTTCAAAGCCAATATATGCCAGATCATGATCGCCCACTCCTGATATTGATCGAGGGAAAGACCCCGCCAAGTCTCCGCATGAAGGAGTAGCGCCAAAGCAATTTGATACGATCCAGCTCTGGCTAGCTGTTCAAGAAAATATCTTATCAGACCAGTCGCAATATCCTTTGAAACCAACTAACCCTGTAAGCCCGGTTGAGTGCGACATTAAGATGATTAGGATCGTTGTCTCCTGTTCTGGTGAAGGCCAGAACGAACGATTCTTCTACCGCTGCAAGCTCATGGCATCCTATACAGCCATCTAGTAAAGTTCGTGAAACCATACAACTACACATACCTAACGTACTCCACAAGACCGCCTGCATAGCGTGTTGTCCAAGCAACTCTCGTTCAGAGGATGCCACTTTCTTGAGATCAATCCAGTGGTCGTATAATCCGATAGCTTGTGCAAGTTTCTCAAAACAGAGCGTCAAAGGCTGACCCTAAGACCAACACCGATGAGTTGGTTGGCTATCGCGTTGACTGTGTCATGCAAAAAGCGTACATTTTGCGGTTGCAAAAGCTTAGCAACATCAAAAAGAACTTCGGAGGGATGTAAGTCCGGCTGAATTTCATTCAATAGAAGCATTTCATTCGCAGACGAATCTGGGGGCAAGCGATGCAGCATGCTATAACACGATGATTAATATCTGCAGGAGGCGGCGTCAGCCTAAACCAACCTGATACAGTGCTGCAACGTGACGCGATCTCCGCCTGTCCGTGCGACCGCGATTGCCTCCTGTAAAAGCTGATAATACATGTTGGATAGGGGAAAAGGGGTTATGGATAACCGCAGACCTCGCGGGCTGCGGAATATTCCTTGCGCACATAATGCATGCGTACGAGATTCAGGAGTGCATGTTGTCGTATTCCTCTACATATAGATCGTGGTTGTTGTTTGTTACGAGACAAACACACATACGAGTCGTTGTGATCATGGAAGCGTTGCTCAAAGTACCTTCGCAAATTTTCGGGCCCTATGACATCGTCACCTGTCGAGCGACCTTGCTCCCAACTGGAAGCACGTTAATTCATCGTTGAAACTGACACGAAAACTTACAGTTCCCATGCTTCTGGGCGAGCCGAGGTTTTTAAATCAGCGTTGGTTTTGAAAATCCAAATGTCCCCCGTGAGAGGATCTTTTTCCACAGGGTTGTAACCAGCTTGGCAATCTCCTGCGCACCAAGCTTGGTAGTCCCTCTGTAATTGCATGACCCCATGAAACGAGAGCTTGATGAAACTGACAAAGCAACGCCGACAAAAGTAACCAAAGATGGAACGACGGGCCTGGTGGGCCGTTGAGTTAGTAGTTGCCACAGAGAACCTAACGTACATACCAGGACATTGGGCTGATGCCAAGTAGTTATCAGCGACGAAACAAGAAAGAGTCAGATCAGGTACCTCGTCTTCTGACTTTTCCACGAATATGGCGGGTGTGCCTAGATGCCAGTTAGAACATTGGTGGGCTTGGCGTGTGCACAACGAACTGTGAAAAAAGTTGGTCAACTGATCTGCGCTCGTGAGCTGTGTGGGCTTGTGGACACTCGATCAGCCAAGCGGAGGACAATGAATGACTTGACTTACCACTGCGTCGAGAGCCATGAGGAGGTTCCTGACATTGGGAAATTCGATGTCTGGCGCGGATCGAAGTATCGACAAGATTTCCTGGTGGGTTCTTGGTTGCACGACCTGGTAAGGCATAGATCATCGAGTGGCGGACAAGCAATAGTAGTCAACATGCCTGACCTCGGACACTTCAAAGAGTAAGAAACGATACATGAACAACAAAAAGTTGGGCGGCAGGCTGTCATGGAACTCTTTGAAGACCAGAAGAAATATGGCGATGAGGTCGATGTGATGGGGACGAAGAACATGATGGACAGGAGGAGGAGTTCCCGGCCTATGGTCCATTGACGCGGAAGTGAGGAGTCCGCACTCAGGAGAGGGTCAAACACAGCCCTAGTAGAGATGGGAAGCTCCTTTCTCTTTAATTTGGGACTGTCCCTTTGCACACTATCACTATCACTTAGCCCCGAAACAGACCATTTTACTTGACATACTTATACCCTCCAAGTTAGACGAGTGAAAAACGATGCAACCGCTTTGGGGATCGTGAAGTTGGGCCATTGTCACATTGACTGTCTGCCAAAGCGGAGCCTAAAAATCCGAGGATATGTAATTCACTCTGCAAATACTTTGCTCATACTGAGTATATTGCACCTACTGTTATCGAAACTAAATCGATAGTGCATTCGAGCGGAGTCTTAATTCTGCGGCGTGACTTTCCGTGACTCCCTGTCGCAAATTGGGACTGCCGACTAAACGATAGTACGGATTCAAATTTGCTCAACGACGCAAGGCAGAAATGGGTCCTACATCAAAAAAAAGGGCCGCGCCAGCGACCTCCTCAATAAGTGCGGTTTCGTGCTTGTCCAGAGATTGACGTCGATATCTATACATTAGCATCCAGCGAAGAAGCAAAAACTAGACATGGGCCATTCGTTCAGGCGTGGTCTTCCAAAGCCTGATCGGGATAAACGAGAGAACGCTTTCAGAAGAGAGTATATCGCGATCCCTGGCGCTACCTCAGATAATGATGCGCGTGATGACTGTCTTTCCGAGCACGACATGGTCTTGTTGGACGAGTTTGGCGACTCCGTCAACTTCCTCGCAGCGTTGGACCACCAGAGCATAGCGAGGTATTTCGCCTGCGCCGAGCCAGGTCGAGACCAATGACCATATATTTAGGAACAGAAAGGAAACCAAGCGTCTCCACCAACTTGACAAACCCGTTCGCAAACCCAGAGTCGACGACCTCCCATCCGTCGATTCCCATGACGAAGGCTCAGAACCTTGGGATACCGAAGGTGGGGATTCTGACATGGAAACACAATTAGACGTTGTCCTTTCCAACCAAGCAGACTTTGAAGATCAGTCATCATTTCCAGCCGAGCTAGATTCCGATATGGAGATGCCATATGAGCGTGTATCCCGACCGCACAAAGTTCTGGACCCAAAAATACTCCGAAACATACCTGGTCTTCCCATCAAACTTTCTAATGGTCGAATACAGGCCTCAAATAAGGTGACTACTGTGCCAATTCAGACTCGTGATGAAGATGCGGAAGGTTCCAACCGATCTCAATCGCCGCGAGTAGTGCCCTTAATGGTAGAGGACATTACGACTGGGGCGCGCTTTGGCCGAGTTGCTGTCGCGGAGGTGATTGGGAACAGTTCGCGCAAAGTTAGAATTCAAGGCGCAAAGGACCAAATAGCGAGTATTTGTCAAGAAATAATTGCCGACCCGGAGAACAGTGTTTGTTTCCCCAGTTATCCCTTTTCGTTTTCTCGCTTCATTCAATATCCTAGTTAGGTTTACTTCGCCGCCTACACACCTTTTCCCTCGACACAATCACAGTCCCATCGCGTTTGGAACCAGTCAGAAACGATGTTGCAATACGCAAGCTGGCCATCCTTTCGCAGCTCGCGGTGTTCAAAGATATCATCCCTGGATATCGGATACGAGTGTTGACGGACAAGGAAAAGGGAGAAAAGGTCAATCAGGTGGTTGCTCGGACACGCGAATGGGAGCAAGGCCTTGTACTCGTGTATCAAACCTATCTCCGTGCTCTCGAGGCCGAACTCAAAGGTAGGTATTGTTTTACGCGGCCTCGTGTTCCCCCCTTTGAGCATCCACAGCCAAGAGTGACTTGGCCGATGTTGCCCTTAAATGCATGTGCACCCTTGCCTCGGACGTCACGCATTTCAACTTCCGGGTAAACCTTCTGACATGCGTCGTGACTCGACTGAGCAAGAAAACATGGGATGAGGTACTCGTACACACGCTTTTGAGAGCCTAGATTGACTCGCACGCCAGTCATCAGATCTGTGCTTGAACACCCTGATCAACGTATTTCGAAACGATCTTACCGGCATACCTTCTCTCGAGGCCATGCAGTTGTTGAACCGCATGATCAAAGAGAGACATTTCAATGTGCATCCAGAGGTCCTCACCTGTCTCTTGCATTTGCGCCTCAAGAGCGAACTAGGCGTGCGAGCTTCAGAGTCCAGGGCGGACAGAGAAGAAAGGACCAAAGGCAAACCAACGAGTCGCAAGGCCAACGGTAAAACAGGCCAGCGCTACTTGAGCAAGAAGGGCAAGAAAGCTCTCAAAGAAAGAGAGGAGATTGAACGCGAGGTGCGCGAGGCAGAAGCAGAAGTGGACAAAGAAGAGCGGGCTAGGACGGTAGGTGATGGAAAGAATATTCTTCTTTGATGACCTAACCTTAGTGCGGTAAAGCATACAGAAACCCTGAAGCTTCTTTTCGTGTTATACTTCCGAATACTGAAGAATCCCCATCCAACACCTCTGTTGCCGGCAGCCCTGAGGGGTATATCTAAATACGCACATCTCGTTAACATCGACTTCTTCAGGGATCTGATGCAAGTTCTGAAGAGTCACACTTTGCGAGAGTCTACTGAAACCGACTCGGATGATCTGAAATCGCGTAGTATAGGCCAGAAGACAGACGTACAGCATCGCTTGTTGTGTATCGTGACAGCATTTGAGCTGCTGTCTGGACAAGGTGTGTTTCACTTTGCAGTCTCTCGCGGGACGTTGCTGACATGTCACGAAATCAGGCGAAGCCCTAAATATCGACCTCGGTGATTTCATTGATCATCTGTACGCCATCATCCTACCGACCAGCGAGCTGCTACAAATGGACGAATCATGGTGTACCTCAGGGTCTCGCACAACCCGACAGCCGACGATCGCGGACATGCTGTTTCGGGCGCTAACGATTGTATTCTCTACGCGCAGTGCGGGCAGTAGTTTACCGTGGCGATCTGCGGCCTTCTCCAAGCGCCTTCTTATCGCATCATTGAACTGGCCGCCTGCTGCAGCGCTCCGCGCCTTGGAGTTTGTTGAGGGCTTAGTGATGAAGGAACCGAAACTCGAAGCGTTACTGTCTACTGACGATCGTCATGTGGATGGAGTATATCTACCCCAGGTAGATGATCCTCAACTCAGTCATCCGTTTGAAACATCGTTCTTTGAGTTGTTGCAGCTACAACAACGCCACTATGATTCTCGAATACGAGAATCGGCCCGTAGGCTCTCTAGCTATACCAGGAAGTAACGGTGATTAGACGTACTATGAGTCCACAGTGACGTTACCAAATATCTACGGTAGTAGTTCGTGTTGGAGCGGGTACAAAAACAGGGTACAGATGGACGAAGGCGAAGAGTAAATTGTGTAATGGACCCTAACATGAGTAAACAACACAGGAAGACAATATCCGGAGTGAAAAAAAAAATGCAAGCGTTCAATGACGATGAATGTCCGACAAAGTGTTATGAAAGTAAAGAAGGCATCATGAACGCCGTCGAGTAGGACGACGTACCTGACAAGGAGGTGTCCGCGTTGATAGCTGACAAAGCATAGGATAGCGAGGTGTGAGTAGGAAGGGCGGAGCGGGGTATGCATTGCCCGGGGACATGGGTATAGGTGGGCAAGAGGGAATCGGCGTGATAAACGGACTGAGGACTTGGTGTCCTTTCGGGGCGGCCATGGTATTTTTGGATGCCGATGAGTTTTGCGGCAGGCATGGCTTCAGACTGCCCTCTATCCAGATCATAAAAGATGACTGCAAGGACTTGGTCATTGATAATTATTTTTTGAACGATGCAGGTCGGCAAGGCTATGGAAGACATGTGGTGAACATGAGGGGATGCTGTGGCAGATAGGCGGAGAACTACTCACTGGAGTCGAGCCACCGACTGCGACTCAAGGGTGAGTCAGGGAGAAGTAGTGTCACTGACTCTAGCTGATCGTTTCCGGACGACTCGGCGGTCATGAGGGTGCAAAGGTTGCTCTCTCGGGAGGTGCACTGGCCACGAACGAAAACGGCAGTGGAACACCTGACGGTTGCACCAGGCCGCGTGGAGCAAGTGACAGAGCCCTGAAAGCCGTGTAATGCTGGAAAGGATGGTACGTCAATCGGGGGGAGATGTAGTCTGATTCTGAGAACTGCTTGTGACGGCTGTGTGGAGAGTAAGAGCGCGTCCACAGGAAGGGAGAAGGAAGGCATGCCCTCCGCCCAAAGGGAAAGTCTGGTGAGACCGATGGGACATGGGGAGGGATCGTCGGCGAAGAGAGAGGAATTTGTGAGCAAGAGTGGGGAATCGGACAAGATGGGTTGGTGAGAGGGACCTGAGGCAAAGTCCAGGGATTGGTCCGTGGCTGTGTAGATGACACCGCTCGGAGAGGGATGGGTTGCCGAGGGCCGAGCGAGGTCGCAGGTCCAATAGGATGAGAGAGGGGAGAGTCGGCGATGATCGGTACGATGAGCGTCGGAGGCAGATAAGGACCGGACACGACGAGCATCGTCGGTCCGGGGAGGGCGAATGCCGTGTAGATGGGGCAGTGCGAGATCCGGTGTAGAGGACATGGTCGGGCTTGGTCCGGAGCAGAGAGACCGGGGAGGACAAGGGGAGGTAGCCGAGAGTGCAGAGCGATCGGATGCCGGGGAGTGATCGTCGAAGAGGGCGGGAGGAGAGAGTAGATGCGCGTCGGGAGAGTCCTCCGCCTTTACGGAGGGAAGGAGGGTTGTTTCGAGGAAGAGCTCCTCGCCACCTGCGACGAGGTGATATTCTGTTCAGAGGGAGGGGGGTTGGTGAGGGCGGCGAGGGTGGCGAGAGGAAAAGGGGATACCTGGTTCGCCCTTCCACATGTTTCGCAAGACCTGGATGTGGCTTGCGACCTGCTTCTTTGAACGATCGACGCCGTTCTTGTTCAGATAATCGACGAGGAACTGGTTTCTCCAGCGACTGCGGCCACGGGAGTAGGTGGCCCAAGGAGATTCCCAGTACTCGCGGAGGCCTGTGGGCAGGGAAAGAGTGAGCAGGGCAACAGGGGGAACAAGGAGAGGGGAGCGGGCCTTGCACGAATATGCGCTCGATGTCCTCTGGCCAGACTTCGCTGGAGCCATCCTTGAGGAGCTTCCTGTGCTTGCGTTGTGGTGTGAGAGATTTGATGGGGGCATCGGAGTCGTACAGGGCGGAGAGGCGTGAGGCAGGCATTGTGAGGGAGGGGAGGGGGCAGATGAGGAGGAGGAGAAGGAGAAGGAACAAGGGGGATTATATACGAAAAGGGAGAAGGAGGAGGAGGAGGAGGAGGAGGAGCACAGGCGAAGGTTAAAGATCCGGAATGGCAGGGAGGGACCTCTGGCTCGGATACGCCTAATCGAAATGCCCTGAGATCGCGGAAATGGAAAGAGCACGCCACACGATCGGAGAGAGACCGTGTGAGGGATCTAAGCGCCGGCCCAGAACACCCGGCTATCGGGCAGGTTCGGAGTGTGAAATAACAACGTCGGCGATTTAAAATACGGATGCGGCATGGGAGCGTGGCCGGGGGACTTGCCGCAATCGGGATGGATCGCTGGCTGCGCGCACAGACCAGGCAGTACGACGACGGCGAGCGTGTCTCTCTCGACGTTGAGGCGGCTCTCGCCCGTTTCTCTGCCCTGCGACCAAAGTCAGACGTGTACAGTCAGTCTCGCCCTTTCATTCGCTCGTCCAACACTCAGATCGATCCACGCAGCCTACGACGATGGCCGCGCTCAGCTCCTCCTTTGTCTACACGGCCTCCTGCCTATCTCATTCAGGGGTTCTTCATACAACATCCCCATCGCAGTCTGGCTCACCAGGGATTACCCTCGCCAGCCTCCCATCCCATACGTCGTTCCAACACCTCTCCTCCTCGTACGCCCGAGTAAACACGTCGATCTCAGCGGTCGGTGTGACATTGACTATATGCGCGACTGGATCAAGAAACCAGAGGTTCGTCGCTTCTTCCCCTTGATACATTTCCCGCTTCATCTCTGTCTAGCCCTGCAACCTCGCCGCTCTCCTCCTGGCCATGCAGGATCACTTCTCCCGTGTTCCCCCTCTTTACGCAAAACCAAGGCAGTCCACCCCCCCTCCAGCCCCGCAGCCTCTCGTCCTGCCACAATCCCCCACCTCCGTCCCCTTGTCCGCTCCCCATCATGATCCCCCAGCATTGCCACCGAAACCCATCTCATCTCAGATACCCGCCTTGCCCCCGCGCCCTATCACTCTTCCTCCTCCCTCCTCCCCTTTTCCTTATCCACAGGTATGCCCACACTTCCCTTCATCTCACTTATCCGCCCTCATTCGCCTCTCCCCTCTACCTAGTCCGACTTGTACAATCGGCCCCCACCCCCCCTTCCTCTTCAACCACGTGCCCCCGTCAGACCCTCGTATGTTACCGACGGAAATACTTTGCGATCGCCCATCGAACAGTCTAGAGAGCCCTCCTCTCCCACCGCCCCTAATTACCGCCCGCCAGTGCCCCCAGACCCCCTTCAAACCATTCCTTTGCCAAACACGCAATCTCCGCCGGTCCACGTTCAACCTTCGGGCCCATCCTCGGCCTTGACTCAGCCCACCCACCATTCACCTCGGCCTCCATCCCAAGTGCTCCCGATACCGGTCATACAAAATAGCCCACCTCCCAACTTGCTCGACGATCACTCCCCTGCGCCACAGCCTCCTCCAGCACCAGCACCGCCACGCCCTCCGAATCCAGAACTGCTCCAATTGCATGCCCAAGTTCATGACAAGATACGATCAGAGTTCTCTTCCCTCTCCCACCTCATGCTCCTCGAAGCAGATCGGCTTCGGGCTCAGCAGTCAGATCTTCTTGCCGGTGAACCTGCCATCCGTGATGAGATGGCCCGTCTGGAGGCTGTCAGAGATGTTTGCCACAACGTTGCGACAAGGTTGCAGACCGCCGTCTCGCACGCGGACCGAAACCTGGCCGAGTTGCGTCGCAAGGGTGATCCAGACGTGGACGAACTGGTCTGTTCGACGAGCATAGTCCACAACCAGCGAGTGTCTCTTTCCGTACAGTCTGCTTGACCCCCGACCACCGCTGACCGACCTGGACCCTTTCAGGTTGATCAATTTGGTCGCGGAAGACAATGCGATCGAAGATACTATCTACCACTTGCATAGGGCATTGAACACCGGGCGCATCGATCTAGAACGTTTTTTGAGGGTGAGGGTTATTCTTTCTCGTTGGTCACATGTTTCTCACACCCATTCGTCACTCAGACGACCCGCGTGCTCGCAGAGGAGCAATTCATGAAAAGGGCGTTGATCAGGAAGATCCAGATGGGGATTCCGATGGGAGCGACCTTGCCCTATTCCTAGTCATATTCGGGGTAGCAACCATTTCATGACCAGATCCAGATGGAGGGGGGGGGATCTAATGGGGTGCTCGGCGACGTAGTTGCCTTTTGCGCCATGTTCTGGACCACACGCCGTAGTGAATGTGGGCGGCGCTGTGCTGCGGTCTGAAAAAGAGGCCTCCTTGTGACTGATTGGTGGCTCCGATTCGTTCCTGAGCTGGGCGAGCGCGTCCCATTGGTGGAGACGGACAGTGCCTTTGGCAATTGTTCGACGACCGGATCCGGATCTTCCAACAAGGTTCCGAGTGGGAAACACCCTCAAGTTGCGGCGCCATCGATTCATATGTCGAACCACTTTCATTGACTTCACTAGACAACATGAACATTTCCCTTGAAGCAAGACAGACAACTCCACAGATTTGGCCAGAACGGGCCGACCGCTTTTTGTCACCCTCTAAATGGTTCCAACTCGGCTCTCACCCTTTTTGTCCTTGAACTCTCAGCCCTCCTTCCGACTTTCTGGCCCCCTTCTCGCCGCGCCCACCCACCTCCACACGCGGTGTTCATCTCCCCCTTGCACCTCTTCCAGGTTGACCCTGACGTTCGCGTTACCCTCTACAACGCGTTCCACCTGGTCCCACAGCCTCCTTCGCGCGGATATTGAATGCTGCTCCTGTAGAATGAGGTCACGTAGTTGAAGAGAGGATAAATACGGCTCTGGTGCCGTCACCGGATCCGTATGGTGCGCAAGCTCTTGATTACGCAACGTATCAAGTGCAATTTGGACAAGTTCCGCGACACGCTTGTTCTCAATTTGGCGTTGGGCGCGGCTTCGTACAAGGCCATAGACGATGCATCCACTCGCAAACAATACTATAATATTGGCGTCGTCAGCGTTCGATAATGACCATATGCCATCATTACCAAAAACGGTCCCTCGCCATCGGAGCCACACCTCTCGGAGTTTCACAGTGACCTTGCAATTCAGGGTTAAATTGGCCGTCTTGTGTGCCAGATACCGATGTTCTCTGAAGTAGATTTGGCGTTGTGTCAATCGGGATCAGAGAATTTGTGATCGCATACTCACGACATGTCCTCCCCAAATACAACACTACCCCACTCGACGAGTTGTTGCATGGCTTCGTCAAAGGTGTCATCGAAAGTTGAAAGAAGGTGCGGCTGCGGAACCAAAAATATCATTTACCGCACGTGGGACCACACCATATCGACACACCGCCGTTTTCTCTTTCATCGTTTCTCGCAATTCTTCCACCTCCAGCCCCCACCTTCTAGCTTCACCTCCTTCACTATCGGATATCGTCAGCTGGCCTTCCTCAACGCCGGTACAGACTCTTCTTCCACGTTCCTGGCCAAGAAGGGCTTCGATTGCCTTTCCCAAGGCGCCAATATTCCTCTTTCGTCTCGGATCTTCAATACAATGAGGCGGGAATGCAACAGGGCCGAATGCGGGTAATCCGTCGGCCAGCTCAGAAATGAAATTCCAGACTAATTCGACAGGAGCTGGCGGAGCGGTTCCGAAAGGTGACAACACCGTAAGAATGGGGTGCGGACGCAGTAGATACGCGTTATTGCACGTCACCGTGTGCTGACTACACGATGCATACTCTGGACAAGGTGTGCATGTTGATGGGTGTGGTAAGGGGATCAACGAAAGTGGTTGGCACCATATTCCATCTTCGGTAGTGATCACATCGAGGAGTTCCGACGGTATGTTGAGGAAGGTCCGATTCGCTCGCATGCATGGTTCTATCGCAGAAATATGAGCCTGGAATTCTTGCAAAGCTCGGCTGCTGTTCGATCCCGCGTTGCAAAACCCAATGGCCGCAGACTCCTTCTTGTACCGGACGACAACGCCTGAGAAAACAAGGAAGGAGATCGCGCACAGGATTGTCAGTAGATAACGTCCTGCCTTCCCGCAAGGCCCGTGGTGGTTGGCGGTGGCACCCACGATGTGCTGAGTGTCCGCTGTCACCTGCTTGTCAAGTTCTGAGTCCCCAGTCCCACCTTCCAGAATGTCCACTAGTGGCGCAGCAGAGTCGGATCCATGGTCCGCAATTCCCGAACCCATGTCTGAGATGCAAGATTGTGGCAATTTCCTGGATGTCGAAGATGGGCTAGAGGGATGACTCAGGGGAACGAACGTTGTTTTCTTTCCGAGTGGCGACGTTATGGGTGGCTGGCGCGGGATATCCGATGGAAGCTGTGGCTCAAACTTGAACTGGGGTGGTGATCGCTGATCTGATTGGGGGAAGAAAGGCGCCCTCGCTGGGGATGAGGGGGGCGACAACTGCGGAGGCGCTGACATAGAATGGCGGGACTTCTTGCGGACTCCACCCTTACGAATCGTCCTACGAACGGGGGATGGTCGAGTCGGCGACGAAGATTCAGCACCAGACTGGAAAATGTTATTATCTTCCCATCCACTGTCGTCGGCCAACTACAAAGGGCGAGGTTGACTCCATCAGTTACACCATAACAAGGCAATAGAACATACAGAGATTCGGCGTGTTCGAAGGTGATCCTGGAATCGGTATGTTGGTATCGTCTAACGGGGAACAAAACCATGTGTCTACCTCTGTCTTCTTCATGGATTTCTGAGCCAATGACTCATCTTCCGGTTCACTTTCTTCCGCAAGGGTAGGTACATTGGCACGGGCTTTCGTGCTTGGAATCCTACCCAAGTCTGGCTGAGCGGATGAACGACGGCGCTTTGGCTGGAGACGAGCGTCAGAAGAGAAAGAAGACGGTACAGCAAGATAAGCCTACAGGTTCTGGTCTGTGTAAGAGTTCGTCGTCCTCTGGTGCACGGGAAAGTCGCCGCGAGGACCGCCTAGTCACCTGGAGCATATTGAGACAAGACCATCAGGGGAAGGAAGTTAGTCACCTTGGTATCCGCATTAAGTGGTCGGCCAGTCAGTCCGTCAGTAATGCCGTCGTCACTGGCAAGACTATTCTCCCTCTTCAGCTTCTCCTTGCGAAATTTCGCAAGCTTTGGTTTGATTTCGTCGAGGAATGACTGTACAAGTCTCGCTTTCGTGTAGGGGGTGGGATAACGGATCTGATGATGAGCAAGAACTCCCAATAGCTGAGAGACAGTCAATGTGTTTGGATCAAAGTCATTGTCAAGATAGTCTCCCTGGTTGATGATTTGAGTTGCGGTCAAGGACCTCGACATCGTGGCCCACGTAGAGGAGGGGTCGGAGAGTGGGGAGAGTGGGTGCATACACCATGATCATGTGACTACATGTACTTACGTAATCAGATGGACACACGAACTGCCTCGAAAAACACTAAATGGCCAGATCACACATCGGACCGGACATCATTGTAGCTAGCACAATGGGTAGGTTCATTTGATCATCTCTTTCTGTTCCGTCCGAGACGGTAGTAGTCGCCCAGAGGACGATGAATGCATACATTTGAGAGCACCTATTGTCCAGAATATACACGTTTTGCGAGCCTAGGCCCATGATACAACCTCATTTCATGCCACGAACTTTGGTCGGAATGGTCCCGACGGACCAAACCACTTGCCACCGATCTAACGCATTGTATGTATTAGGATCACATCAACAAAGGGCGAGTGTAAAGTTTACCATCAAATTCCAGTATGCCCACGGAAATAAGTCCTGGAATACGTGTAAGTATGCTTCGTCTCTGTGAGCACATCAGCTGCACGCACCCTTTTCAGGTGATAGAATAGCCTGGATGTGTAACAAGTCAACGTCACGCTCCGATGGGCCTGGATAAGGGAGCTGACCTCCGTGGTTGTTTCTGATCACCAAAGAAACTGGAAAACGTCTCTTTTGGCTCTAATCCATATTTAAATTCAGCCAGCATCAGCTCGCCATATCCTGTAAGAAGCTAGAGCAGAGATCAGAATAGCCACACGTAACCTAGTCAAATGGTGCCTACCGGGCAGCTCGTATAACCGTCATATCTCGCGCTGCTAAGTGTCCCGCTGTCCATTACAGAAAACAAGTTCTCCGTAAGGACTGGGACCTGTGACGTAATGGCTGCTGCTGTCTTGCTAGTTGGGAGAGAAGAACAATCCCCTACGGCGAAGATATTACTGAATTCGGGTTTTGCGTGTTGTAATGTCGCTGGGTTGACCTCCACCCACCCCGCAGCATCAGCGACGGGTGATTTCTTGATGAAATCCAAGGGTCCCATAGGCGGAGTCGCATGAAGGAGCGAATATTCATGATCAATAGTCGTGCCATCGGCCTTTTTGAAAGTCGCCTTGCGATCTGCCACGTCAATTGCAACAAGATTGTTTCCAAACTTGCCGTCAATTCCTCTCTCACGTCGAAGGGCGTCCAGTGCCTCCGAATACTTCTTCACGCTGAACATCGATGGCATTCCTGTCATGAATGTGATATTGACGTCGCTTGCCCTTCCAGATCTTCTATATCTATCCCAAGCCATCCACATTATCTTCTGAGGAGCTGAGATTCATTTGAGTAGTAAACATATCACTCCCTACGGATACCTTACCTCCAGCACATTTGATGATACCTGATGGTTGCGTGAATATCGCATGCCCGCGCTGCAAGGAATTGATATTTTGCCAAGTTTTGTCGCACGTATCAAAAGAGTATATAGATGATACGCCAGAGGCAGGGTCGGCGAGTGCCTGTGATAAGCCTGAGATAGCATCCCAATTAATCTTCAAACCGGCAGCGATGACTAAAATATCATAGGTGATCGAGCGGCCTGCCGAAGTTGTCACGGACGATGTCGCGGGAGAGAACGTTGCAACATTTTCTTCTATATGCGCGATGTGGGGAGGGAAGAGTGAAGTAAGGGGGCGCCTGAAATCATTTTTAGAGCGAAGCCCTGCGCCAACGAGGGTCCTTCGAACGGTGAGGTGGCGCCATTAGAGCAAGGAAATGGACTTACCAACCCGGCTGAGCCAAAGGAGAAAAATAAAATAGTGAGTTTGGAAAACAATGACCAAGTTTTCACGTCGTACTTGATAATAGTGAAACTCGGCTGCATCGAGGACCACGATATCACCATGACTTAGAGGTCTATCTGCCGCCAAAAAACGATCGTAGATCTGATTTGCTACAGCTAAACCTCCGGAACCTAGAGGTCTCTAATGATACACAAGGGTAACGGGTTATCTTCAAGGGGCCCACCTCCACCAACGATGGCGACTTTGAACTTGTCCTTGGTCACAGAACTCGCAAATCGGACGCTTCGAGCTGCGGGCCACGCGCGACGAATGGGCGTATGGAAGGTCAACATCCTCCGAACGTGAAGAGCAGGGAAGACAAATTCACCCTTGCCCTCGTTCCCAGCCTTGTGATCCAACGCGTGGTAAAAATCGCAAGAATGGCGAGATCATCCTCATATTGCTTATCGGACATGATTACCTACCGTGAGATACCTTATCGGCAAGCATCGTCCGATCCTGGTGAGAACAACGGGCTGCTGACCTTCGGTAGGCCAGAGGCTGTCGCGTTAACGTCTAGTGGATGGGGTGCTCGCTTTTGGTCTCAGGTCCAAGGTTCAATATGGCATTGATGTCGTTCTGAATGACGAGGCTAACGGGCGAGGACTGTTGGAAAGATGGTTGGCAGCCAATGTCATTCTGTGTACCTGTGGAAATGTGCTTGTTACTAGGTTGACACTGTATGGTGGGATGGACCGACTCGGTGGATAAAGCACTGTGTTCTACACGCAGGTGCGAGTGGAAAACGGAACTTGGGTTTGAAGCTTTACCCCGTGTCACCCCGGGGCCATCCCAAAACAACAACTTCCACCACCGGCACATTCGCACAGACATACACTACACGCTCGATCCCAACACCTAGACAAATCGTTTGTTGGGACAATAATGGCTAGTCAACCCGGACAAGACGCCAAATTCTTTCAACGTGGAAAGATCGAGGTACTTTATCGTGTACACCGGACCGCTGTCATCGCTGTAGAACTGTCCTCACCCAGGAATTCCGTGCCGAGCTTCAAGCTGCGGAAGCAAAGGACAAGAAATTCCAGAAACGAAGAACAGTCCTCAAGAAGATTGTTGCAAACATAACTATGGGCAATGACAGTAAGTGGATTGTTGAATACACGCTAGTGATCCTCTAACGTGTTCGTTTGTTAGTGTCCCCACTCTTTCATGACGTTGTTCAATGTATTGGGACCCCTCTCCTCGAGATCAAAAAGAGTATGTTCCTGATATTTGACTCTGCCTTCTCCCTCCAAAAAAACAATACCATTGCAGTGGTTTACCTGTACCTGGTCAGCTACGGTCGATCCAAACCAGAGCAGATACAGATTGTCATTCCGAACTTCCTGCAGGTATATATCTGCATGATCTTGTCAAGGTCTGGCCCACATTTTCCCTCCAGGACTGTAACGATCGCAATCCTCTCATCCGGGCACTCGCCATACGGACAATGGCGTACATACCCATTCCCGTAGTAACGGAAGCGCTTAGTGAACAACTGCGACATTGCATCAAAGACCGCGATCCTTATGTGCGCAAGACAGCAGCAATCTGCGTAGCGAAACTTTACTCTGCCGATCCTAGGAAAGCAGAACGGGCAGGTTTTGTCGAGATGCTCAGAGATATGATGCTCGACACCAATGCAACAGTCATCGCAAACGCTGTTGCGGCACTTTCAGAAATTGGTGATCGCCAGGATGGTGTCATTTTTCGATTGAACCTAACCATAGCGAACAAACTTATCGCCGCGCTGGGTGAGAGTTCGGAGTAAGTCCGTTTATGCTGTGTTCAAGGTCGTGCTAATTCGAGCTCGAGATGGGGCCAGATTTACATATTGGATTCTTTGCTACGTTATGTCCCGGAGCAACACGCTGACGCCGAAATGATGGCGGAAAGGATAATCGTGCAGTTACAGCATGCGAACTCGGCTGTAGTTTTGACTACCATCAAAGTTCTTCTGTATCTCATGAATTATATGGAGAGTCGAAGACTTATTGACCACATCTGCAAGAAGATGGGTCCACCATTGGGTAATATAGTGTCTTCTTTGGAGGACATCAGAACTGATCGATATGTTCATAGTCACGTTACTATCTTCTGGCCCAGAGGTTCAATATGTCACACTGCGCAACATTTTGCTTATCATCCAACGGCGACCAGCTGTCTTGAAGAACGATGTCAAGGTTTTCTTTTGCAAGTATAATGATCCAATTTACGTCAAACTGGCAAAACTGGAGATTATGTACCGACTTGCACGTGAAGAGAATGCAAGAGAGGTGTTAGCAGAGCTTGAGGAGTGGGTGTGTTACTGATGTCGATGGTAAAATGTTTAATTGAGGGTTCCAGGTACGCCTCCGAGGTAGACATCGACTTTGTGCGCAAGGCTGTCCGATCGATAGGTCGGCTAGCCATCAAGGTCGAGGCAGCAGCGGATATGTGTATCGAATCCCTTCTCACTCTGATCGAGACCAAAGTCACGTATGTCGTTCAAGAGGCCATCATTGTGACCAAGGATATTTTCAGGCGTTATCCGGGCAAATATGAGGGCATCATCCCAACGCTATGCGAAAATCTCGATGCCTTGGAGGAACCTGAGGCCAAGGCAGCAATGGTGTGGATACTGGGTCAGTTTTCAGACCGAATTGACAACGCTGACGAGCTTCTGGATGACTTGGTGTACAAATTCCTGGATGAGACAGTTGAAGTACGTGGTTAAAATTCAAATGCGCCATATCAGTGCGGTTGAATAGCCTTAGGTCCAACTTGCCCTTTTGACTGCAGTTGTCAAACTCTTCATTTACAAGCCGTCTTCCGAAACCGCAAAAACATTGGTCCACAAGGTCTTGAAGTGGGTCACCGAAGAAATAGACAATCCTGACTTGCGAGATCGAGGATTCATGTACTGGAGAATGCTTGCAATGAACCCAACGATAGCTGGTGAAATTATCCTTGCAGAGAAGCCTCCTATCACGACAGATTCAGACCGAATGGATCGTGGTGCGCTTGATCAGCTACTACTGCACACTGGTACACTCGGTAGTATCTATCACAAAAACCCAGAGGTCAGCACACGTGCCTGGGCGTCTCTCGTTCATTGTCTAACGCATGGTATAGACTTTCATTCGAAATGCAGCCGGAAGGGCATTGTCGGATAGTCCCGCACTTAATGCGACTTCGAGAGCAGTTCTCGTGCCCCTCGCACGGCCTCAACTTCCAACCACCCCCGTTGTAGTAGCCGGACCTGGTCCTATTGAACCACGTACTCGTGATCATGATGAACACACAGATGCGTCGAAATCAGAGCCCAGTGCTCCGTCGCAAAATGCTGATCTCCTGAGTGGTGATGGTCTTCTCAATGTGGAAGGCCGTAACGGCGCATTTGACGGTCTCAAGGATGAAGATGCAGATGCTGGTGGAGACGGGGAGGGGGATGACGATGACATTAATGCTACGACTGTCGCGGATCCATATGCAAACTTGGATGGTGCTTTCGGAGGGTATCTAGCAGACCAGCCTCAACCCATGACTAGGCACCAGAGGGGTAACAATGATCTGGATGACCTTTTAGTCTGACCTACACCGTTTGACAGGGAGTGCTATAAATACGATCTGTTTTGTTGAGAGTGCCTGTATCCTAGACTACTCTGTGTAATAGCTTCAAGATTTGGATGTGGCAGGATGTATACAGGGAGAAGGTAAGCATGCCATGGCCGACGTAGGTAACGCATCATCCTGTTGACTCAAAGTGAGGCATTGATCTATATTGTAGAGGTAGGTAATGTCAGCTAAGCATGGAGTGAATTTTATCAGCGACGACTGCGATGGGATTCTTGGGTCGTAGAGAATTATAGTGCTAGTAGAACTGCAGGTTGGGACCAGGAGCAGTAAAGAAATTCAGAATGACCTACCTCCCCTAGCCCATACATCCGACGGTGGAAACTGATACGAACGGTCTTTGCATCCCGCGTAAGGTCACCGCGTAAATGACCATCGGGTGAGTGGGTCACTATAGACGGTGTACCTGCCTGTATGACCTGGATTGGTACATTGTATGCTCGACTCAATGCCAAAATCTCCGGCTCTCCGCCCCATGCGGCGGTAGTTTTGATGATCGAGCAATATTGTTCGAATTGCTGTACATCCATGAGCCCGCTATTCTCGGTCGCCCCTATGCCGTCTTCTCCGGAGATTGACGGTAGGAAAGGAAGAAAGTCATCCGGATGCTGAGACATATAACTAGAGGCTGTGGCACGGAGTGTCGTATAGTTTGCTTCGTTGGCTGACAAGATATTAAGGAGAGCGAGCTGGTCTGCGATCGCGGAGAACAGACAGTGACCGTCTGGATTTATCTGTAATGTGCAGATCTTTGTTGTGGTCGGAGGGGAGAGAGAGCAGGGGCACCAACCTCGTGAATTTGCACAGCAAGTTCATCGCACGTCCGTTTTATCGATGCCGCTTCTAGTTTTATTTCGCGATCTACTTGCGCATCCAGATCAGGATTTGAGGGGGTAACGTTCTGGGTTATCGCAGCTGCCCTTCGTGACTACACGATATGATCATGGCGTGAACCCGGTCTTGCACAGCATTAATATCTACGCACCGCCGCTCACCTGCCTCGCGAGATGTCGCACCTTGGAGCTCTGCTTTTTGGAACTGGATTCGGTCCTTTCTTCGACCTTGTGCGCGGGGGCATCTGCAACCGACTCTTGTCGGGATTGCATGTTGTCCCTCGAGTCGAGCTCGGCAAAGAGATCGTCCATCAGCTCTTCATCGGGTACTACTGAAGACGACGAGTCTGCCGGTGTGGCTGGCGTCGATTTCTTTGCCCTGTGACGCTTTGAGCTGGGCATTGCAGCGGACGGGTCAGAGTCTGATACCAAGGGGGGTAACTACCTATGTGGCTATGCGGGCCCCCCTAGTGGTCTCGTCGAGCAGAATTACTAGCTACTTTCTGACGAAACGCCGCCGCCGCCTGCCCCATCAATTCGCTCATTCAACTGATGATGGACATCTTGACCTGCACTCAAAGTGCGTCCAAACTGAGCTCACTTTTGATAGAACTCTCGTCCAACCCCACGGAGGAATCCTGGCTCAACGTCGAGCTCGTTTGCAGACATCTCGCAAACTTGCTGCGCGTCAGATATAGCACGGGTCGGTAGCACATCTCGCCAGACTGGAATGTTGTTATCGACACCATCCCAACAGAGGATAACCACACAACTCTGGGAGAAGGCACCTTGCCACAAGACCTCACATCTCTCTTCTGCAAAGCGCTCGATGGGGCATCCGCTCCAACCGACACCCGCGCCACTACTTTACTCGAAATCCTTCGTGTCAGCGCTAATTTATGCGTTGAACATGGTGCGCTTCACTGTTCCTTCGAAACCACCCACACCGCACCCATTTACTTCATTCAGACCAAAATAGAGGTCATCTACTGGAGGCTGGTTTCCCGCAGGCAATCGTATCCCTTCTCGAAGGTTATGCCGAGCATCTACCAACTCAACCACAAGTAAATCCTTTACCACTATCCATGTCCCATCTACAAATCATCAAGACCGCTGTCGGCTTCCTGCTAAATTCTTCTCTCGGTTATGGTCTGTCCGCTTGTTTTGCAGTCGCGATCTATACTGAGATTCAATCCATATATAGAACCAGTCAAATTCCGACTCACATCCCTTGAAGTCGCCAAGACACTTGTACGCCTATCATCTGCAATATACCCTGTCGGTGCCTGGATGAGAGATTCAACAAGTCTTTCCCCCACCAAATTATCTGGGAATGACATTTCGGAACACGTAGCGGACTCTTGGACCCTTCGTATAGGCCTTTCCAATTGGACCTGGAGACTCATTACCGAACTGAGGGACGATGGTCAGTTCGTCCTAGCAACCTTCAACAATCCTCGCGTCTGATCTTACCACAGCGCATCCTCTTTTCGATACCGATGTCCTTCCTTTCCTTATACAGCCGTTGATCGCGTTCACACCGCCATTGCTAACTGCCCCACCGCCACCAGATTTTGCGCAACCTTCGCAGCTCAGGACATCTTTGTTGCATGCCGATTTTGACCTGCTTTCAGAAGCTTGTTCTCACCTTGAGTCTCTCGCACTGGACGTCGAGGACATCCGACTGTCTCTGGCCCGCGGGTTTGTATTTCCTGCAGAACACCAGGAGGTTCCATGCCTGTCTGTAATGCTTGACTTTATCGAGCAGGGAAGCTATGCGCCACTTTGGTATGTGCAACACGAGACCAGTCTGGATGGTGGTGAGGTGCGGAGCCAAGAAAAGTCTTTTGATGACTGCAAGGCCGCTGTAATCAAAGCAGTGGTAGAAGTATCTGGAGAAGAAAAAAACACAGACGTACTTTGTGACGACTCGGAAGAAATATACCCTGGTGGTAAATTTGTTTATCGCATGGTCAATTGGATTCAAGCTTTTGTTGCTGCGGGAAGCTCTGGGAATCTCAGGGACGACATGGTCATATGCGCGACTCTTGCCCTCGGAAACCTGACAAAAAGAGGTGATCCTCTGGAACCCAGATGCTTCTCATGCATTACTGATTATTCGTCATTTGCAGAATTTCTTGCTACTCTACTGCTATCCCCACCACATAACATTGCCCAGCTATTGTGTTCGGAATCTCTGCTTTCTCCCGCGACGGACCTCAAATTGAAGCATGGAGTGGTCGGCCTGCTCAAACATCTTTCCCAAACATCTGTTCAATCTGTTTTTAATCGCACACTTTTAAGCAACGCTGGGACAATCGAGCATATAGTGGAAAGCGGCGTTTGGGACGACCGCGGCGATGTTATGGCAGACATAGTGCAGGTTAATGCCATCGGCGTTGTAAAGCACCTCTGTAACAATAGTGGTAAGTCTGGATTTTCTACTCGAGTCATATTCTTCCTAATGGTACATTCCACCCAAGTCGACAATTCATTCGCTGTCATATTACCCTCAGATGACCCGACTACCGCTTCGACAGGACTCTCCCAACTTCTCGCCTTGATAAAGCGATCTGACACGATTGCTATAAAGAGCGAAGGTACACGCGTCATCGTCAATCTCATCAAATCACTTTGGTCCAGTGATCCCGCAACCGAACGACGAAGTGCAGAAGAAGCTCAGACGAGAGAGCAGAAAAGAGGACGAGCTATGCAGGCGCTAGCTACTGCGCCGTGTGTTGATGCCCTTACCGCGTTGGCCACCAGGAGCACAAAATACCCTATTCTTATCAACGAGGCTATCGTTGCGCTCAGTCTGTTGAGTACTCACTTAGATGGTGGTAAGTTTATCGGATTGACATGTTTGATAACTGCTCTCAACCATGTCAGGCCAGTTAGTCTTGCGTACTCTTATAGTGCCTCTCCCGGACGAGGTTAACACTCCAGGCCCAGGTTCTTCAGCAATGTCTACAGTAGCGTCTACTAGCAGTGACACGGACTCTCCGATCATTACTTCTCCACCCGTGCGTAGTCGTGCACCACCCCACAGGCGTACACTCGACTACCTGTTGGGTATCCTCCGTAACAGTGGTAATGGCGACACTTACAGTCCCAGACAATCAGAATTTGCCTCGTATCCTATCGAGCTCCGCATCAATATCTGTGCTCTATTTGGACAACTGGGGAGGCGAACAACCGGGGAGGAGTTGGAATTGGTCAAGGATAGTGCCAGATCTATCCTCGAAGATCTATCGAGATCAAGTTTCAACACAGGTAAAGAAAGCATGCTAGCGACCGCAGCGAAGAAGACCATTGACTTGTGGACGTGAGAGATGTACATAGGAAGATGAATGTTATCGGTTTACAAACTGGGATTACAGATGTGACGCGTGACCGATGATTAATTGATTCCCGGTTACTGGTAACCAGCTACACCGGAAAAGTTGTTCCAAACCAGACTTTAAACCCACGCTGTTATCATGTCAGAGCAGAGCAGAATTCTCGTCCATGTATCCCAAGGAATCGCAACCATCACGCTCAACGAACCACAACGGTTGAACGCACTGTCGGCTCAAGGTTTGTGTCATCACTCTGAGGTACGAATGCAAGGGTCCCTGACTAGAAGATTGAATCAGACTACGAGGCTTTCGCGAACTCGTTGAGAGAAATCGACAAACGCGATGATGTTATAGCCACAGTATGGCAAGGTGCGTTGCGTCACCTGCAGTTCAATGGTCAATTCATCTGTAATTGCTCGCTTTAGCCAACGGCAACTGGTTTTGTGCGTGAGTTGCTATCTACTTCTCGCCTCCATCACGTCCTGATCTTGCAGAGGAACTGACGTGAAGGATGCCGTGGTGTCTGGGCTCACAGCAAGGGATTACCTCCGTGCTCGAGTAGTTCCATCCAACACGGATTGCACCCGGGCAGTACGTCGCATCCTGTATCGTCAAGTGCTTACTTTTTCGTATCGTTATAGCTTTATACCCACAGTAAGATTTTGGTTGCCGCTCTAAATGGGCCTGTGATGGGTAAGTGATCCCTCGACCAAGTCATGCTGAACGCTTCATGGGGTCATGTAGGGATTGCGGCTGGTAAGTCAAGACCTTTGATGTCTTCTGACTAGTCATGCGATGGGTTGCAAGCGTTTTTGGGTAACTTCGACTTCATTTACGCTCTCCCTGAGGCGTGGTTGTATGTCGGGTTTGCCTTTGTCGGTGCGTCTCGGTCTGCAATGCCTGCGCTTTTGACCTACGTTAATTCAAGGGCTTGCGATCGAGGGGGGAGCGAGCATCAATTTCATTAACCGAAGTAAGTCAATTTGAAGATATGTCCAGAGCTTCCGCTAAACGCCACTAGTGGGTATTGCCAAGGCAAATGAAGTACTCCTGTTCAACAAGAAGAAGACTGCCCAAGCATTACTTGAATGTGGCTTTGTCAAGTATGTTTGTGTGATATTTATCTTGCTGAGGACATGATATATTGCAACAGTAAAATATTTCCTTCCCAGCCCACCAAACTATTTCATGCAGCGGTCTATGAGCATCTACTTCACGAGCTTGATGGTTTGGATCGTTCGTCCGTGCTTACTATCAAGGCGCTTCTCAAAGCTGGGCTTTCGGAGAAGAATAACCCCGACGCTGTCAACCTGCGGGAGAGCTATGCACAAGCAGAAAGATTGGCCACAGGAATACCCACTGGCCGTTTTGGAATGATCTCACGGAAAGAAATCAAACATAGATTATAACATTTTTGTGACAATACATCTGTTATATTTGTAGCCTCCGATAACACTATCATCTGCGAAGTCTACTTTCGGCTCGTCCGGGCCCGCAATCTAGTACGCACGCAAGTTCTTACCCACATCCGATCCAGATTTACTTTCGCCATTTCGCACCCAGCGCGCGCGAGAACACTAGAACTGTCCTAATCTCGTTCGATGAGTGAGACAATCCGGCATCGGAAAAGTGCTGCGAATGAAATCTCCATATGTTACGCCATTTAAAGCTGAGAGGCACCAACAGCATGGGTTGACCATAAATTCTGTTACGGCACCCGTCCGCGGTAGACCCTCGGATTGTACCTGGGATAAACGCTCAGAGAAAAACATCACCCCGCTTGCCACGCGATAAGAAAGAGAATCAGAGGTTCGGCTTTACTCTTGATTGATGGTGCATCCCATGCCCAGTCATCAATATCAATATCAGTGGAACATCGAGGGAAGCTGGGTAAGTGGACTCAAAACACTCTCACCAGTGGTAGATGTCATGAATCTTGTACGGCCGCATCAGATTTCTGTCACGGTGGTCGCCCACGGGCCCCATCCTTCGGGTAAGTGACTCTTGACCAGCGTCCACGAGGTCCCCTAGCGATCATTTTGAGCTTGTACCCTGACCGCCGTGTTATTTGCACGCGGCGGGAGGGACCTCGCAGCAGGAGAGTGGATATAGAAGAAGGCTTCGCGAACGTTCGTTTTCTACATTGGGTATTGGGACCGTCTTTGTGATGGGTGGCCGAGATGAGTGGGAAGAGGCACAGTGAGATTTCGGATGACAAGTCGAGTCATCGCGAACGGTCGGTTTGGCAGCATGTCCGATTACTGCGGTGGAGGACATCGGGACCCGTTGCGGTGCGTAGACAGTGCGCACTGGATCGCACGCTACTGGTTGAACATGATCAGATTGTCAACGCGATGGTCTTTATCTTTGCCCCAACGAGCGCCGTTAACACGGTTTTGCGCATTACGCGGCCCAACCATGCGGGGAAACGCATGCCAATTTTTTCGCTAGGGCCGATAGGGTGCGTGCCAAGAGTTGGTATGGACTTGTCTATTATCATGACGGAACACCGTGGACGCGGGGGGGTTCCAGAACATCAACTAATCTTGTACCGCCAAGGGCATTGCAGCATGTTTTATTGGTGGGTTGCGCCGTTCATTTGTATCACGACCATCCCAACAGCAAGTCAAGCCTTGAATGATTGGATAGGACACTGCCCTTGGTGACTTGGCGACTTGGCCCATGCGATTTGCCCAGGCTCGTCACGCCAAGAATGCTGTAGTGGCCCAAGTACCACGATGGCAACTTCGTGTAGGGCTCGTTCCGAGGGTGTTCGTCACGGCGGGTGGGATTTCTAGAACAGGGATGAGGCCTTGGGGTATATTTCGGAACGAGTCTCAAGGTTGACGAGGAAGAGCGGCAGCCGGGGATATATTCTGTGTAGCCGCAGAGTTTTCCGCAGCTCATAATTAGCGACGATGAGTCAGTCGGACAGTGGATTGCAGGCCGATTCACAGCTTTGGGGGTCGGACATTACGAATCAAACTAAGCTTCTCACGTCCCTGACTGATGGACAGAACCAAGACAAGATAAGTTAGTAACGAAAGATAGTACAGGGGGGGAGGGGGGTAAGGCGATAAGAAAGGTAGAAGACTTTGCAAAGCTAGTCGTACAGATGGGATTGGCAGGAGAGGTAAGGCCGAGATAACAGGTAGGGTAACCGAGGAAGAGACACGGAGAAGATTACTGAGTACATGTAGTGCGCGATCACGTTCTAATGCTAGTCACAGCCAAAGTCCTGTCCGACGTGGAGGACGGCTGGCGCTGGCGATTGGGGGAATGGAGAGCGAGGAGAACCTCGGCATTGTCGCTGGTATTGAGCACGTCGCGAATAGACTTTTCAGCAAGCATGCACGTCTAAGGCAGGGGGTTTGAGAAAGATGAAACAAGGCTGGACGACACGACTGACTCTGCTGTAGCCACCACGCTGGAGGGGCCGACGGGAGATGGCGATCACATTGTGGATGCTGTCGTATGCATACCGCCGCCTGTGTGAATCGAGGGGGGTGAGTGTGAACCAGGTGGCACAAAAGAGGGACGACGAACAGGACGCTTTCGAGCTCGCTGCGAGAGCGAGGGACGATGAAGAGGTCCGAGCCAGAGAGAAAGCGGTTGAATGCTTGGTAGGACGCGCAACCGGCGACGAGGGTCTCGTCGAATGAGGGATGGTCCTGATCCCAAGTGAACCAGTTCTCGCTGTGGGTAGATGTGAGCCAAGGATGGGCGAAACAGAGCGATACGCACGTTAGATGGGAGTGAGCGATGGCCTCTGAGGTGTTGGGAGCGAGAAAACGGTCCATGGAGGGGAAGAGGGGGAAAAAGTGGAGGGGAGGGGATGTGCCGCGACGCGAGATATATATACGTTCTGATTGGCGCTGTCGTCCGAGGTTGAGCGTCTCGAAATATATTTTAAAAATAATATTAAATAATGATGATGACAGCGGCGGTGGATTATTTATCGGGAGACTTGCCTTTTTTGGAATCGCACGTTCGCCATGTCGCGCACCGTCGTCGACCGCGTCCTGGCCGTCGAAACAGCAGAAGTACGTCCTCCCTTTTCATTCTCGTCCACTTCTACAACTTGTCTTACAGGGCGTCGGCGCACGCGTTCGCCGTTCCATTGGATCGACGAATCTGCGCACCCTCACCCCTTTCTTGATGCTGGATCACTTCCATGCCTCGGAAGGCGCAGTGAGCGATGCCACGTCTCTATCTCGGACTGAGCCCTCACCACCCTTGTCAGGGCTTTCCCGACCACCCCCATCGTGGCCAAGCGACAGTCACGTACATGCTGCAAGGGTGAGACCATTATCGCGTCATCTCCCCCCGCATCTCATCCGCAAAAAAAAAAAAAAAGATCGAGTCGTCACGAAGATTCGGCAGGGCACGCGGGAACTATCGAGTCTGGCGGCGTTCAGTGGATGTGTGCCGTGCGCCGCCCATTCCCTTTGTGTCGTCTTCCACCCTTCTCACCTATCTTCCATAGGGCAAGGGCATCATACATGCCGAGATGCCAGTATATGCACCAGGCCTCCCAGAGCCACACGGTCTCCAACTCTGGGTTGACTTACCAAAGCAGGCAGGTTTCCACACTAGTCCGTCTAGCACGAACCGCTGACGCACGCCGCTTTCTTTGTCACGCCTTAGTTCAAGATGGTGGTCAGTGTGCCAGTCATATAGAACAGCCGTCCTCGGTTAATAATAACTTCCAGGAACCTTCGTATCAAGAGCTTGGCCCGGCGTCGTACGTGTATAGACGGTAACATTTTTGACCCCGAATCGCTCATCTAAAATACGTAGTATTCCGGTTGCATATCCCGATGGTCCCAACGGTTCCGTCACCGTTCGGGTGATCAGTGGGAAAAGTCATGGCATCGATTCTCCGGTCCGGCCTCTCGGTGGCTGTTGGTACTTCCACGTAACAATGAAATCCTCTGGAGACAGCATGTTCCAGGACATCCGTAAGTCACCATGCCCGTCTGATGGGAACGTGGCTGAGATGGATTCATTAGCCACTGGTTGGACATCGTTTATCTATCGTATGCGTCTCTTTTCCCATGTCGCGTAAACGCTCATTCCGCGGAATCAGTATGGAAGGGAGCCATTACCATCGGAGACGATCCCTCCGTCAACGACAGCTTCCACACACTGGTCTTGTCCAACAAAGACAACGAGACTGGTGTACAACTCACGGCGGCCAACGATGACACTGAATTCATTTTGGTATGCATATTCCTTCCGTCAATGTCGTCCCTTTTGATAACGCACGTGCGTCAGGTTGCGGGTGAACCTCTTGACCAAACCGTCGTCCAGTACGGCCCATTTGTAATGACATCACGTGAAGAGATACAGCAGGCAATGAAGGACTGTAAATCCCTACCGCTCGGTGCTGACTTTGGCTGACACACTCGACTAGATCAAACCAGTAAGAATGGCTTTGAGAAGGCCCATACATGGCAAAGCAAGATAGGACACTAAACGCACGGAGACCATGATAAATTGTTTCGTGGCGCTCAAACTCGCTCGCAACTTGTTTTACTCTCGTTCCTTTTCGCCTACACGTTTCATCTGTTCCCATACGTCACCTTCGCCCTCTTTGGTATTCACATGTAGAATTCCCACAGCATCCTGGTCCCAGATAACTACAGTGGGCACTGTAGTCATGTACACCTTGTCGAGTACACATCCCTTTTCTTCCTGCCGCTTTCCGGCTTCGGTGCCGGGCGGGAACGTGCTATGAATGCGGGTAAAACGATCCAAAGAAACGGACGCGAGGAACGATGGCGCCACGGCCAACGAATTCACAGCACCCGATATCCCTGGCGATATGTTAGGATCAACGTGGGTCAGGGCACTACTAGGATGCGTACCCCTGTAACCATGACTGATTCTACCTGTGCGTAAATCAAACGCAAAGACATTCGTCCCTCGGTCTGACACAAATACTTCACTAAAAACAGAACGGCGGGTCCCTGGTCAATGGTAACCTTCGTTCTTTTTTTCTTTCGTTCAACTTACTGCTCTGAAAACCCAGTTTCCACCGACCTAACACCGCCCACTTTGCCAACGCCACTAAAGTCGCTGACAGGACGCCGTCCGGAACGCGTGTCGTACCTGCGAAGATCGCCAAACCCGGTACCGGCAAGTATCTGTGGTTGACTCGACGGGCTGGATGACATGTACGTGAGACAGGAATTATGGACAGGTTGACGTAGTCCTAGGTGGTCGTTCGCCACGTTTCTAGCACGCCAAACTTCGGCAGGAAACAATGTTTCACTTCTTTTTCGTTTTCTGCTGCCGGAGGTCATCGAACCGTCTGGTCTTGACTCGAATGCACGCTCGGTGTTCCAGACTGATACTTCAATCTCGTCCCCGCCGTAAGTAAAAGTCTCTTGGTCAGGTCCCAGTCTCCAGTCCATAAGCCGCGATGGAAGCGCGCCTAACGTGTGTATTGGGCCAACTTCGTCGTTCGTGCGAGTCAGTCGAAGTGCGCCGTTAGAGACACATGAATACACAGTGCTTTTCTCGTGAGCAGTCTCTTGATCGTTCCACCAATCGGCCACCTACTTTTGTATCGACGCAAGGCCGACAAAAGAATCGTCCGTTTTGAACCTCGTCTCTCTCCAGTCGTGACGTTGTTCCAGTCCACCTTGGCCAGTCAACGACGCGAGACAAAAGGTGCCGTCTGTGTGTGCTGAAACCAGCTTGCCTTGAGCATTATTATGTGCCGTACTCTGCTCGTCGACGCGAAGGAAACCACGCACCTGAGCTTCAATCGACCCACCCCCGCTGATCGCTAATTTTTGTATTCCTCGCGTGCGACCGGTCGAAGTACCATCGTGCAGGGTCTCGAGCGTTAGCTTGTTCGTCAGCAGTGCGTCTGGATCGTACGAGATGTGTTTGACGCTGCCCAGCTCGTCGCCAGTCAGAAAGTAAGGCATCCTCTGGTGGACGTGACGTGACAAAGTGTGAGCCAAGCTCTCACCACCTACTACCTGCGAGGTCGGTCATTGGGACACCATGGACGGTCCCATGAAGGAACTGGAGAAGCTCAGGGCATCGACAGAGGGCTCGACAAAGGGTAAAATACCCTCTGTGGAAAGCTCGCTAAGTTCTCTACTTCAATCTCTACATGAGGTCAAGAGCAGAATCGAGGCTGGCACCGTCACCCAGGACACGTTCGCATTGCTGTCGCAGACGGTCGACGCCAAGAAGAAGGAGATAGACGAGAAACAGAAAGAGATTTACAATGCAATCGCGAGACTCGGCAAGGCTTTGGACAAGGTCTGCTTTGTTGGCCTCTCCCCGACGGTCCTCGTCCTCATCCCTTGCCTAGAAATTCACGCAGCCCTTGCCCACCTATGAACCTCTCTTTTCATCCCATTCAGCCAAAGAAGCACTCAATCGAACGATCGCTTTGCACCTGCTTCGCACTGGCCAGTTCTCCACTGCAGAGACTTTCATCGATGTGCGTAGCTTGCGCCTTGTTTCACCGACACACCAGCTAACGGACGTACACAGGAGTCTGGCGTTGAAATCACATCCGAGCTCCGTGGTCAGTTCATAGAACTTCACCGCATCATGACAGCACTTCGAAGACAGGACGTCGGTCCTGCGCTCGAGTGAGCACTCCCAGAGTGCCATTCCCTCGCGTACAAACTAATCGCACTATCAGATGGTCAAGGAAGAACCGTTCGTTTCTTCGTTCACGGTCATCTCCGTTAGAATTCCACCTTCACCGCTCTCAATACATACGTCTTCTCCTTTCTTCCAATCCGTCCGATCCCACCCCAGCGATATCGTATGCAAATGCAGCTTTGCGAGGCTTCTATGTTGAACATGCACTCGAGTTCAAACGCCTCATGGCCTGCCTGGCTTACCTTCCGAAGCAGAAGCTGGAACGCTCCCCGTATGCAGATCTCGCTTCGCCGTCACTGCATACAGACCTCGAACCGCTTTTCGCGAAGGAGTACTGCGCCAGCCTGGGAATGAGCCGACAGGTCCCCCTTCGAGTCGTCGGTGACATCGGGGGCGGAGGCGCGTTGGCGAGGATCGAGAAAGCGCGGACCGTGATGAAAGAGAAGAAAAGCGAGTGGAGCCAAAGTGACGAGCTTCCTGTGCGCCATTTGTTCATGTGCAGCCTTTGATCGCTGACGGTCTTGTTCCGACAGATTGAGATACCCCTTTCCCCGGAAAACCGGTATCATTCGATCTTTGCATGTCCCGTCTCGAAGGACCAGTCTACAGAGCAGAACCCACCTATGATGATGACCTGTGGACACGTTATCACGAAGGATAGCCTGCAGAAACTTAGCAAAGTTAATGGGTCTGTCGACTCTTTTTTCCATTCTGTCACTCATTGACGCATATTTGTAGACGTGTCAAGTGTCCATACTGTCCAACGGAGTCGATGCAAGGCAATGCTCTACATGTTTATTTCTAGCATAGCAAACCGTAGTATCATCACACGTATCCACCACGCTTACACTATAAGCACCTTCATGTCCTCAATCTATTATGCACAGGGGAGCGCAGGGTCGACCCATCGAGCCTAGTGATTGAGTGCGACGATACGTTAAGCCAGGTGCTAGCGTGTCAGAAGAAGTGCATCGACTTGCCGTCATCGTCAGGGACTCATCCCCGTGTTTATCCGCGGTTCGGACGACCGTTCTCTCGTCGATGCTTGGCGTGCTCACATACCGACTCAGTTGCTCCAGTTTCGCCGGATCGATGTGGTACTGCTCTGCGAGTGTTCCCAGCCCTGCGACGGTCGTGACAGACTTTCTCGCCTCGAGTAGCTCTGTCAAGGATGAGGCCAACAGACGGTTCTGCGTAGTGGACCGCGGTTGCGAGGCTTCTGCCTCTGACTGCATTCTGGAACGATACATGTTTCGTATGTCACCCGCCTGGAGAGTCTCAGTCGAGCCGCCTTCGAACTGTCGCCAGTACTGTCCCAGACTTACAGTTTGAACGATTTGCATGTGGTGGTCGACTCGCACCGGGCCTAGGCGGTTTAGCTTTTCCATAAAGTACGGGTCCTTGATGGCATCCTTCTCGATGGCTGTTTGAATGTATTGCAAGTGTGTGAAGAGCGAACCGACACAAAACGACGACTATCCGCTGCCCACCTTCATTTTTGCTCTCAAAGGCCAATGGCTTGGTCGCCGCAGGAGGAAACTTTGGTAGTCTGCGGGCTACCTTGGAAGAAGCATTCCCCATGACAAGATGGCGAGGTAACTTAAGAGGCAATGCCTAACGCAGTTTATTGTCTAATTTCTTACGGCCATGTCTTACAGCCATCCGCTAAGTATGTACTTTACACGGTCTCAAAGGTCGACCTAGTTTGGTGAAGAATAGAAAGTGAGGATAGCAACATTCCAGCATCGGTCAAGATTCACGAGCCTGTCCAGTTTGGTACCAAAAGAATGTGTGAAGGCGCATTGGGGGGAGGGGTATCAGTGAAAAGAATGGAAGTGATGGTGTGCGGCAACAACCTGGACTATATAGTGGGCAGAAGGAGGATAGATGGACAACAAAAGGAATAACTTCATTCGATGTGCAAATGGAGTGGCGTCATGAACAGGTTTCGTGGCAGGAAACTCTTTTAATTGAAAGTACCCATGTTAGCCGGTGGCGTCTGCTGGTATACTTGATACATAGCATACGGCGGATAGACCTGAGGGACAGTCTGGCCACTGTATGCGGCCTGACTCATCCCAAGAACACCGCTGGGCTGCGCAACGCCAGGTGACTGAGGACCGTAAGGAATTGTAGGAACCGACGACGATGCTATAGAGGTTGCAGTGGGAACGGTCCCATTACGGCGTACTGTTGCGCGAGGACTACTAATGTCCGGTGAACGAAGAGCGAATGGATTGAATGGGTCTGAGGAAGGGGAGAACGCCGATGGGGGGTTCGAAGCGCGGGGACGGGCAGGCGCATTACCTTGACCATATGCGGGATCAATGTGTAGCTGAGGTGGTCCGGACTGGGGGTTCTGACCACCCATCTGCAACGCAGCCATCATAGAGGCAAGACCCTGGTCATTCGATGGGTATCCGGAAGGGAGACCAGGAACACCGAAGGGGTTGTGAGATTGACCTTTTTTACCGGGTGGACCATTGGTGGTATATGTCGGTTGATAATTAGGAATAGGGAGGCCAACTTCCTCGATGAGTCGACGATATGCTTGAGTGGCAATCACCTTTAGCTCGATCAACACGCGTTTTGTTGCTTCAATGAAGTTCGGTTTATCGGCGACGTCAAGGAAGGGGCTTGTCAGAATTTTGTGTACGACAGCGACACCGTTTACTTGGTCTCCCAAAACATCCGTCAGTACGTGGTCCCCAGGCGAGGCGAACAACGCTTGTACGATTTGGCGTGACGCCTCAGGCTCGATCTTCTGGTTGACAATTCGAAGGACAGTAAGCGATGCTAGTTTGTGCGTACAAAGATGCGAGAGGTGAGGGGTAAACCGTGGTGCCAGTAAACTGTATCGTGATGGGAACGAAGAGGTGTCCAGCAGCCAGGTCAACAATAGCGCGCCGTTTGGGTTGGTAGCAAGTGGAATCGAGTTCAGAATCACGGCGGTAGCAATGCGCCGCTGTTGGCTAACGCTTATATGGGGGCTCTCGAGACATGCTCTCATGCTTCTTGCTCCAAAACGGCCTTGAGCAATTTCCCACATACGATCTACCATGGCATCAAAGATGAAATCATTCGCGGGTGCACCGAAACGCAAGCAGCATCTAATAAACGGTCAACGTGGGAGAAGCGAAATATCGACCGGTGACATACTGAACAACGTAGTTTCCAAATTGATCAAGCAGCAAGGGGGGTGCATATGCCCGTAAGTTTTGCACAATAAGTGCGACTTCCTCGGGTGTCTGCACACACTCAATAATCTTCTGTGCAGCCCACGTCCCATTCTTGTGAATTCCGATCATAGCTAGATGGGGTGTGATTCGTTCCAACATTGCAAACCTTGGAGCTGCAGAGCATTTCTCGAATAGCTTTTGGACAACCTATGTTTTGTTTTCAGAGAAAATGTGAAATTGTTCATGCTGGCGAGCACCAACCGTGTTTCCGAGCCAGTCAGAAGCCAAGTCAACGATCTCTCCATCAAGGAAATCCCCCGCAACCTGATCGGTTTCCTCGACGGACATCGTACCAGAATCAAGTCGCTTGCGGAGCTCACGAAGTTTCGAAGCGTCCCAACGCCTGTTGTTTGGTCTCTCGGATACAAGTGGTATCGTGGTGTAGTACATCGTAGGAGGCCGAAATTCTAGTCAAAGTGTGAGAGGTAACTCGCGCAAGGAACTCAGAAAACCGACCTGAAAGGGCCTGGATGTCTGTCTCTGCATCTGTACTCCCTTTGCTGAGCTCTCTCATGATCATTTGCTGTTCCGTCACAGACGGAGTCCACCCAGCTGGCTTCGAAAGGCTATCAGAAACATAAGCTATGTTATGCATGCCCGAGCCGATCATGCTGAGAAGTAAGTTTGAACGGTAGTTCTCGACTGTTCCTCCAAGAACCTGTTGGTCAGCGGGAATCGTCGAAGCACCTTTCACACTACGCAATGCATGGATCGTTGCGCCAACACTCAGATCGCCGATACCTTGTACCGCGACACTAGGGCTATCATCTTGTGTGCCACTGCCTTCTTGGCCATTCTTGACTGGCACCTTCGCAAACCCGATGCGTATGGCTCCAACATCACTACCCAGCACATCACGACCGTTCAATGCCTTCCTTGCACGAACGGCATCGTCGAGACGTTCAAAATTGACTGCAGAAAATGTTAGCAACATACCTACGTTTCGCAGGTGAGCAACTACTGACTGAAACCACAATTCTTGTGTGTCAGGACACGAGCAGATTCGATGGGCCCATACGGACTGAAAACATTGAGTATCGTGGCAGGGGTCGTAGTACTGGGAATGGACCCAATCCACAACGCGCGAGTAGGGGTAGACTGCAGTTGAGCATCTAGGCCTCCTAGGCCTGGGCTAGCACTCTTGCCCATGCTATTTGGTGAGGTTGCCCCGGAATTCGTGATAGTGGTGCCCTTGGCGGGTGCAACCGGTGCACTATCGGCTTTTCCAAACCCGATCCGTACTGTCTGCCCATTGGGCATGCCAATATTACCTCCAAGACGGTTCAAGACGTCGTCTTTTGCACGGATAGCATCTGCTTGGTCAACAAAATTGACAAAGCCGCATTCCTAAATCTAGCGGTGAGTGTTATTTCCCAGAGAAAAGACTGACGGACCTTCTCCGGTAACAATCTCAAACTCTCAATGGCACCATATGGGGCAAATACGTGGATGAGCTGTTCACTGGTCACAGCACTGTCAAGGTTACCAATCCACAGTGAGCGAGTGGGTGTCTGTATTTGTGAGTTGTTGGCTTCGGATTTCGGTGAAACCGCTCGCCCTTGAGAATTAGGGGCAACAAGGTAAGCAGACGCGCGGCTGACCTCTCCATTGGGGAAATGGACACTAGAGGAAGACGTGTTGCGTGACGGAAGCTTGGCATCTGACTTGAGGATACTGGGAGGGGCACCAAGACCGGAAAGATTGCCTGTAGCAGGGGTAAGGTCGTTCAGGTATGGTGTCTGAACCTCATTCGTCATAACACGGCGCTGGAGAGAACGGGATGGATCGTCCAAAGTCCCAACGGATATAGCACGTGGGCGAGAGGACAGTGCACTACCAGGGGTGAGGTGATCACCCTGCTTGAATCCTTTGGCAACATAAGACGAGTGCAAAAGATTTGCATCGGAAAGAGATCCATCATATGAACTGAGGCGCTGTCGTCCATACAACTGCTGAGTGTCATAATTTTCAAAGAATTCTTCTTCGTCTTCACCACTTGGTGTAGCTAACAACGAAGTGGCACCAGAGGAACGCGCACGATATGGGTTGGACACCGTACTCGCACGCAAGCGAGGTGGGTTAGCCAAATTTCCCGCGATCGCTGCTTGCGCTTGCGTGCGTAGCTCAGAAATTGTGGCTGCTGGGGGTGGACGGTGACTATCATCTAACCCAAGGTAATCAAGAGTGTGCACATCAAAGTCATCAGCCGAATCCGCGGAAGTCACAGAACGCAACTCATCCAGGACGGGAAACGATGAACCAGAAGGATTAGTGGATGATAACCAAGATGACGAGAATATGGAAGGTCCGAATGGATTCGTCAGGCCAGAGGATGGCAAGGTTAGAGAACCAGACCTAAGGCGGCTGTTACGCTCGGCGGCAACAGGAGTACTGGCTGTGGTAGCCGGAGTAGCAGAAGTGACCGAATGACGAAGACCAGGGCGTGGAGGTACGACAATGCTAGGAGGTGTGTTGGTATTTTGCCGCTGCTGCACCTCTTCTGCAAAGGACTCGGTGGAAGGTGTCGTACTGCCCAAAATACTAGAAGTAGCAGCGAATCTTTGAGCCGCGAGGTGGACATCAGAAGGAAGTGTACCAGCCCTAGCTCTCCTGAAGCCAGGAGGATAGGCCGATGCAGGGGCAATGTCACTATCGCCCTGAGATGAGACATTTGGCAAGTCATTCGGTGGAGACCCGGAAGCGAGGGCACGTAGCGCAGGTGGCCTGTATCTTCCTAGGCGCTCTTCCGCTTGGATCTCCCGGGCTCTGCACCATCATCATTAACGACGCCAAAAATGCCAGAGACCCACTCACCTCTTAGCAAAGGCCGCAGAAGGCGCAGGGGGTGGAGTTTTGCCCGAGGAAACTCTTGAATAGGAGCCATTGTTGTCGGAGGCAGATAAAGACATTATAGGGTTTGTTTTCGTGTGCAATTAGAGATTACCGTTGGGTTGTGGATTGAGATTAACGGACGCCTGCCCGCTTTTTCGTGCCGTGGGTGGAATAAAGCGAAACCCAAGCTGAGAACCAGACGGATGGATTTTGAGGGTCGTGTCTGCGATGCGGAAATTGACGGTGGAGAAGTGTCAAAGAATTAGCCTGCTCTTGGCCGAGAATGGACTAAAGAAAAATGCGAAAAAAGGCTGTAGAGCAAAAGATGATTGGTGGAGGATGTCCACCGGGCAGTACTTTAAAAGGCCTGGTGTACTTGGACCAGGAAAATACAGAGTACTAAGTAAGATGGTAGAAAATGCGTGGTTGGGAGCAGACCACGGACAAGAAATCCCAAGCGACCCTTTTCACACTCCGCCAGTGTCCTGCACTTCCTTTCCCAAGTGAACTTTAACGACCGTCTTACCTCCCCCTCGGGCCCACTTGCCGGTCAGAGACACTCGCGCTTGGGATGTCTTGTAGTATACGGGTACGCATGCCGTGCACAACACACTATTATAACGAGCTAGGCCGATCTGACCAGGAGGGAAAAAAGGTGGGATGCAAAGGAGCGCGCTACTCAAAAGCAGAGTGGGGATCATAGAATACTCGAGGTATACGAATGTGTCGTCGAAAAAGCCTGATACAGTCTCTAGCGAGTGTAGGATGATATGAATGAGTAATAGAACGAATAGGCAACGATGGGAAAACATCAACGGTAAGCGCACGTAGAGGCCAAGTCTGCGAATCAAGGGTGCCAGGGACCCTTCGTTCTTGGGGGCGCAGCACGAGATCGTGCGGCAACTGCATCTGCCACCCTCCTCGAACGCCGCAATGGTCTCTCTCTTGTAGGACTTTGTCTTGGTGGATTATCAATCTTCTCTCCACTATCAGGCATCCCAACTTCCTCCATTTCCCAGTCGGGATGAATGCAGAGAGCACGAAACATCTCTTGTTCTGTGGGACTGAGTGGCACTTCTGACAAGGCAGGGCCCACCGATGTCGATGGATGAAGGGCTGCTAGCGCAAGATTGACGGAGGGTGGGATGGTTAACAGTGGTTCTTCAACAAGTCCGCTTTCAATGGAAGCTTCCCACCCTTCTTCTTTCGCAGACTTTCTGTGGTCAAGTTGTGGTATATGCAACGAATCCCCGGTGTCGCGCGACGAGAACGAGGCATTAAAGTGTGGCCCAAACTGATTTAATGACCTCCACGATATACTCTGCTGGTAGAAATCCTGTAAAGCAGTAGGAAAGCGCATTACAAGGTCGTCAGAGAGAAAAATACTCTCCACTCCCTTCGGTAAATCGCGGGCATACAAGCGAGCGACACTGAGGGGGGCCCAAATTCCACTGATCGACAAAGAAGAATGAGACACGTTGACACACGCGTCCGGAAGGGGTGACGGATGGGACATAGATAGGTGAGCTAGAATCGTACTGAGATTCACAAAATCCGTATCAATGCGTCTCAGAAGGAGGGTCGTGCCCATCATAGTCTGATATACGGAGATGCCTTTAAGTAAATCCGAGTCAACACATTCGTCATGAAACCAGTATGTGTACTACGCACCTTCGATTTGGGTCGCACATATATCAGGGGTGCACGGATGACACGTGTGTACAACCACGACGCCTGAAACCACCAAAGGTGGAGACTGCAATGTGGAAACAGTCTGGCAAGTTCCTAACTCTTTGACCGCCATGCAGGAGGCATCTTGTGCAGGCCCAACAGACGGCGACAGAGAGGCGACTACATCTGGGACATGTTGTGCAAGTAGGCTGCATCTTGTTTGCAGCCTCCCTCCACTAACCCATCCGTCCTCGAATTCATGTGGATGCACAGTATCTGGGCCGAGCAACTCGGCGTCTTGCCAAGTCAGCGCGCGACCATCCTTATGGATTCCAGTCGGCATCGAGGACGGAGAGGGTAGAGGAGGAAGTGAGAGAGGTGAGAGAGGTGACTGAAAGGTGAAAGGGCCCACACCCGATTCACATACGGGGGAAGACGACGAGTCACGCGAGGAAGAGGTAGATGGAGAGTACGGCGAGACTGGAAACCCAGGGGAGCTAAGACACCCACAGTCGCCCGGTTCCATCTTGACAATGGATAAATCCCGACAATCCTCCGCAAGACCATTCCAACCACTCTCAAATTCCCATTCCCAAAGCTCCAGAGCCTCAAACCTGAGGTCGTCCGTGGTCGGTAGTTTGATGGTGGCTGATGACACAGTAGACGTCGGGGCACAATCGAGGTCCTCCCAAGCAGCTAACATGTCACGGATGTCCGTAGTCTCGTGCTTGGATGGCTGGAAGTTATCGGAGACGCCAACTTTGACTCGGAGCGGTGCCGGTGAGGGTACAGACAAGGAGGACGAATCCCAATCAACGTCTGAATCCGCGTCGAAGTCATCGTGGTCCGAGTCGGGGGGTGGGGATGCACTCCAGGGAACAGATGGCGACCGCCGTCTCTCAAGCGGCACCGGATTCCGTTGGGTTGTAGAAGATGGTGAGCGAGGGCGCTCATCGCAAATCGGTGTGTAGCGTGGTACGGAGATGGACCGGCGGGGATAAGGTGGGAGGCTCCACGGCAATTCTGGCTGGTCTGAACGCATGTGGGCGTCATCGCTATCATCGGTACCATTGTCATCGTCTTCAGAAGAGGAGCTAGTTACGTCACTCAACAAGTCGATGACCTCTCTCGATCGAAGTGGAGCGGCGAGCGTTGGCGCACATGGTAGAGATGGCCGGAGTCGGAGAGTGAGCTTCACCTTGGGAGGCCGCTCGTCGTCATCGGAATCAGTATTTGGCTCATCGTATCCAGTTTCGACCGCAGGACTCTGGCTGTCTCGCCCAACGCTTGAACTTTCTCGAGACCCATCGGAATCCCGTCGACAGCCTCTCCTCACTCTCTTTCTCTTTTCTCCGCATCGCACCTGGTCAGCGTTCGTGCGCTCATTTGGACCTGGTTGTAAGTCGCTGGTGTGTTTTTCTGCGACTTTCCTTCCTTCCTTTCCATATTCGCAGAGACGGATCCCGACACGCGCGAACGGACAGGAAACACCCGCCGCCTTGGAAAGGTACCACACCATCGTGCCCCGTCGAAAGTTGGTTAACCGTTCGCCTTCTGGCGCACCTTGGGCGGCGACCCTGGAAACGTTTTCGTCAGGGAAAACTACGTCTCTCGAACCAGACTTGGTTGGATTGGTAGCGCCACCCCTTCTGCTGTGAAGTGCGGGCACAAGATCGTCATCCGCCAGAGTTCCGGAAAGAACGTGGCGAAGGAGGAGAGGGTGGTCTTGCTGTACCTCACACCGTGCCATGTGATTGCGAATGTAGGTAGTGATAGCCTGAGATGCAGCGGATACACTGTAGTCAAAAAAAAGGGGTGCCAATGAGCAACATGAGGTGAATGCAAGGTGATAAATGTAAACGAGGTAGAAAGGGGGACATCAAGACCTGGAAAGCCGACTAGGCGAGCAGCGGTATGATGCACGTACTTTTGGCACATGAGACCATAATTGAGAGTCATTTCCGCGAGATCTTTGATTGTCATGGCACGATTATCCTACGGGATGTTAGAGTAAGGACGCGTGCGGTGCCTTGTGAGCGGTAGATAGCAGGCCAATAGGCGAAGAGAACGTACGACGGAGAGGAAGGACCGACCAATTGCATGAAAGACCTTATTGGACGCATCCTCGGGGTGAAGCATGACACCTGGAAGAGGAAAGACAGGGAAGCAAGGATCTGATGTGAGGGGGACGGGATGTTGACCAGGGGGACTAGGTACAGGCTTGATCCTGCGTGGTGCGGGGAGCGGAGAAGGAGAACACTGTCTCAAACGTGCACTTGGTTTGAGGATTGAATTCTTCCGGATGCGGGTGCCGTAGTTGTGGTAAGAAGGAGGTTGGTGAGGTGGTGGATGGTGGATGTGTGGATGCATGAGGTCTTGAAGATATGTGTCAGGACTGGCTTGTCATTACTATTGGCGTGCAAAGAGTCCAACCGACGATAGTAGAGAGAGATATAAGGCTCTTTATGGGGATTATAAGGAGGAGGGTAAGGCAGAGTTGGTGGATAGCGAGGGGATGGGGATGGTGATGGTGAAAGACAAAGGGGGGTAACGAGCCCCCGACGACGTGACACCCAAAATTACTTGGATCCATCAAAAATTCAAAAACAGTTTGCTGCGTACGTAGGATAACGTAATCAAACACACCTCCCCGATCACCGTGGTCGGATCTCGCTACCAGATTGTGACACGTGACCTTGGGAATTCTCAGGGATAATGACTACCTGCGAACCAAACCTGTTTTGGACACTGACCACTGTACAAAAAGAAAAAAAGAGAAGAGGTGAAAGTCCCTGTTCGATAAAATGCACAACCTACCGTTTGAGTGCGGCGTCCGCGCTCTGTGGTATATTTTCTTGGTGGCATTTGCCTTTTCGTGGCAGGTGCCATACGCGCCTTCTTTGCTATCGAAGTATATTTCCTGCAACCTGCCATTGCCTTCGAAGGTTGCTCTTCGGCAAAGGGTGGCATTTTGGCCTTGATGGAAACGGGCGAGCCCCTGGCTCTCGTTACCATGGAGCGCTTCGACTTCCTTAGCACCAACCTAATAAGAATCACAACAGATGGATGTTCACCTTGACGATCCCGTCTGCTTTTTCAGGGGACAGCTTCACCTTGCCTGACGGACCTGCTAAAAAAATGATGCCAGATCTATGGGAGGTGCAAATACAACCGACCCTTGGGGAGTAGAAAGTTGCCGCTCGTGATAGCGCGATTGAGTTGTCTTGTAACAGTAGCATCCATAGAGAGATGATATTTTGAATCGACAAACTGTGACTCGTCTGCCGGCTGAGGAAACCACTGGGAGGGTGGAAGTTACCTTCTTAATCGCAGGTCGGGAAACACCACTCCTCGTTCCATCTGGGGTTGTCGTTATACATTCCTGATTGAACAGCGTTGGTTGTTCATGTCTGTGATGATAAGCGCGACGCATACCGTGATCATCTCAATCCAAGGAGGATGTGCGGGCGACATCTTTTCGTTGACGGGTGAAAAATACGAAAGTTAGGGGGTCTCAGGATTTGTCACATGATCCGTACATATGTACCGCGAAACCCTACGTTGGGGCATTCCAGAACCAAAGAAAGAACGACTAATTATGCATTATGGGTTGAACCCAGTGGCCGCGTCCACGTCATCAGCTGGCTGTGAGATACCCACGCCTTTACTATTTCCTCCGGCGCTCGTTTCAACCCATATCACCATCAGAGTACCCTCTCTCTTCGAAACAGTCGAAACATGTCATTTTCCGACTACCTTGTCACCGACGACTTGACAGTGCTTCTTGGCTTTATTGGTGTATCCGTATTTCTCCTCCAGAACCTGTATAAGCCACAACCTCTTGTCCATCCAATTCTTTTGGGAAGACAGAGCGATGTTGGCCGTGTAAGACATCCCGGTGAAAGTGCCATCTACAGGAACTATGGCACTGGGCTCATGGGCAGGGTACGTTGTTCCTTTATTGACCTAGAAGTGTAATCCTATCATATAACCCTGTAGTTCCCTATCAAGCCCGACAAAGAAGTAGACCTGGTCAACGACTTTGTCAAGCCCCAATTCGAGTCCCCGAGGACACTGTGGTCAACCAAAGTGGGTAATCCGAGTGTTCATGCCCAGAATGCGCGCGCATACTTGTCTCGTGCAGATTACCAACGCCCGACTGAACGAACGCGTGGCCGCCTTTGGTGCCGGTATTTCCCAGCTTCTCCCCCAGGGATCCAGTGTTCTTTTACTTTTGAATGACAGTCTTGGTATGGTTCGTATCCGTCTCTGCTTTCTTTGGCTTAGTGTGGGCACACGCAGAATTTGTCATTACCGATCTTGCGCTCGCCAAGCACTCCATACTCTCCATCACTTTGAGCACACAGACGCTCCTTTCTCGCGTTTTAAAGGATCACCCTCCGTCTGCCATCATCGTCGGCGCAGACTTCTTGCCTAGCCTTCTCCAGCATGTCTCTGATGAAAGACTACATGAACACAAGATCATCGTGGTAGGACAGATAGACACCGCTGTGGGATCAAAAGCGGCCCATGGGGCTCATATTCTGAACTGGACCAAAGTCGAAGCTGACGGTGCTCAGATGGCCAACGCTGCAACACCTTCAATTCGTGAGTCGTCTCACTGAAATAGATTTATAGCTCACGGACTTCTACCCCAGGCCCCGATTCACCGTTTACCCTCGCTTTCTTTGAAACGTCTTCGGGAGATCCACAAGGCGTGCGCCTTACCCATTCGAATTTCACGTCTGGAGTCACAGCTATCAGAGCATTGTTTCCACCCTCCATAGCGCTGTCCACCCTTGACACCCTTGTCTCCGGACACTCTCTAAGCACTCCCTTCGGAAGAGCAGTTGCATATACCGCACTTTACGAGTGCGCAGGTTTCGCCACCTGCCAGTCGACTCGCACATATTACGATTCCGGTTTGCCGCGTAACGTCGACGACCTGCTTTCTGCATCAAAACTCCCCATACCGTCGCCCACAGTATTGTTCGTCCATCCTGACCACCTGCAGGATATATTAAATGCGGTACTCTTCCGAGCACGGAAGAAATCACTCATTTATCCTGTTGTGTGGAGGCACAAATTGGCTGCATTGGCCGAAGGTTATTTGAGCAAGGATAGTCTATGGGACCGTGTTATATTCGACGGTGCTCGTGAATCCGTTCTGGGTCGTATGGCAGGTACACTGAAGGCCGTCGTCGTCGGCGCAGGTGGTTGCTTCAAACTCTATCTTCTAATTACCAATGCTGACATGCTGAGCTCCTAGGTCGGTTACCTAACGACGCGTTAACACCAGCACGAATTTCACTCTCGGTCCCAATCATAAATGCTCATATTCATGCATCGACGAGCGGCCCTGTGCTTGCTACTCACGCCTTTGATCTCCAGTCTCTGCCTTCCGCGGAGGGTGAACCCGCTCATGTTGGCGCACCGAGCGTGAACATCGAAGTGAAGCTAATTGGTGCGGACGATTCTGCGATCGAGAGGGGTAGTGATCCCAAGGGGGAATTGCTCTTGCGCGGACCACCAGTTGGAACGCTTTTATCTGCTGACGATACCAAGGCTGAGGACCAAAGCTGGGTCCGGACTGGGGAGATCGCCCGAGTGATGACCAGCGGAGCCTTCAAGGTGGTTGGAAGTATATCCCATTAGACTTTGTGTGAGTGGCGACTTCGCCCGAACGTCGTGCACTTGTGTACATATAAATATGCTTGTAAAGATCACTGTTGTTGTCGAAAAGACCTTTATCATGCCGTCAGGTCATCCACAACAAGCAGTATTCCAGGATGTTCTCTCTCAGCTCCAAACCAACATTACCGAGCTGCAAACGTTGCTCCCACTCCTGTGTTTACCGCTCGCCAGACTGAACTTGTTGCCTCCACAATTCAGAAAATTCGACACATTGCCTGGAGAGGATGTGAGGACAGTTGGCCAACTTGACGTCGTCAGGCTATTTCCACCAATCCAGCGTGCCCTGCTCGAGTCGATACTGCCAACATGGGAAACAGTTTTAGAGGAGGAAGGCTACTCTGCGCTGATACTGCAATACTTTTGTCCAGATGCATTCTCGAATGCTTCTTCTGCTTCTGGTGATGCGGCACTGTGCGCTTACTCAACCATACTTTCCCTTCCGATACACCAACGAAGCGTGGACTTATTACTGCGACTCGCGAAGGAATATCCTATCGATAGACTCTTCTATGCGGTGCTTATAATCCACGACCCGGCGAAAAGGCGTGTTGCATGGGATGATTACCTCCGAGACGTCTTCGCGGTGCCCACGAAGCTAGCCAATGCTTTCAAAGGACATGGCATTCCACCCGATCTTTGCCTACCCAATTACTACGACAACCTGAGTTTACGAACTGAACTTCTCATCTATTCCTTGTCTAAGCATGACACTTCAGGCAAGTTTTCTGTTTTGAAACGTTGGGCTCTTGTGATTCTTACACGTGCCAACTTTGCAGAGGATTTGTCCCTTGTAACCCAGCTCTTCTCCAAACTCGTACGCGTTGGGGTATTTCCAGGTTCTGTTTTCCCGCCTCTTTCGCAGTCTTCGTTCTTTCGTTCAACACTGGCGGTCATTCGATGTAGATTTCAAGACGAGGGAGGCGATTCGTATCAGAATCTTTGGAATCACACCATAACATCGCTCCCCTCTCTCCTCACACAACAAATTATTCTAGTGTCCTTGTTTTCTTCACTCATCTCTCTAGAACCAACGTTGGGTGCATGTGCTCGTGATCGAGGCATCGTGCATCGGGAAGCGATCCTTCTTCGCCATGTGGTCGGTGACATTGGGCCCCACGATGATCTGTGGGATAGCTTGATCTCTGTAATGCTAGCCCGGAATTGGGGCGAAAATCATTCACGAGTGTTTGTATGCTGGTTAGCAAGTGGGAAATATTCTTCAGAAGGTGATCTCAATCGCGATCTGGCCTTCTTACAGTGACTTCTGACTCCCACGAATTAGCACAGGGGGCTGCTCTTTCTCGGTTCATTGATGCGTGGACTGCTTCTGAACATATCAATCATTCTTTACTTTCTCGACATCAATGTGAGTCTTCCATAAAACATGTAGTTTACCACACTGCAACCGTGTTTTCAGATGTTTCCACACTACTGTTGCTTGTCGTAACCCACTTTCCACTACATTCAACCGAGGTAACATCAGTTGCGCACTCCCCGACATTGGTCTCCGCGGTTGGTACCTATATCTGTCACACGGACGACAGCGTGCGCCGGTGTGGTATGTTGATTGCCGAGGTCGTAGCTGGCAGGGTTGGCAAAAACCTGAATTTCAACAATTGGGAAGGAGATAATGATGGAAAAGTCTGGGCTAGACGTCTCAGGCAACTCTGTTCTCAAAGGGATATCGACTTCGAGCCATGGCATGAAGATGAATTTACTCACGGAAATGGTGGAGAACCGGGTCTCGGTGTGGCTACAGAAATTTCGCGAATGACAGTAACCCATCAAGAATCTATCGAGGAAATTGAGACTAGCACGCCAATTCAACGTGTTGATGGCTACGATTCGGATGACTCTTTGACTGGTTATGCTTCTCCATCCCCCTCACGTTCTTCTTCCCCTACGCCATCAGAACTACAGGAGCTCGAGAAAGACCCCACGGTTCACGTCGGTAGAAAGAGGATACCTCGTCCTGTGTACCTAACACAGCTGGTTGAGCTTATCCGGAACAGCACAACCAAACTTTCCGAGGAAGACCAGGAAGCAAATAAAATTGAAGTGGCCCTGAATATCGGCGAGGAACTGATCCGAAGGAAACGTGATTATGGAACAGAACTTAGTACGTTTTCTTTTGGTTCATTACACACCAGTCTTCACTTCCTATGTAGCAGAAAATGCTGCCAATCTTGTCTACGGCTTTATTTCCCTCAACAATAAATTTGATCTTGATGATTTTAATAACAAAATACAGCATATCGCGATAGCATTGGTCGCGTGCTGTCCCAAAATCTCTGCTCAGTACGTCTCTTGTTTATGCTATACGGTCTTCTCTGAGGAGCTTGCAGATGCATGATCGAGGAGTTCTTTAAAAACCAGTATTCATCTGCGCAGCGTTCAGTGATGCTGAATGCTCTGGCATTGGGAGCCAGGGAATTAGCGGTACTACCTATCCCGTCCCCTACTTCATGGGCGTTTGCGACTCAACGAGCCATATTCCCAAGTAAAATGCTGCCACCCGCACTGCATCAAAAATACTTGGTTACAAGCTCCGAGAATGTCCTCCAGCCGCTTCTTGAGGACATCATCAAAGTGGCCATTGGCAAAAGCCAGGAAGGGTCCGCCAATGTGCCCGAAGTCATTCGGGAAAGGCAATTGCGAATTAGAAAACCGTCCAAGGTCACCAAAGTTGTTTCAACTAGTTCCAAAACATTATTCCCTTCACCGCAACCTTCTCTGAATGCAGCATCCTTTGCGAATATTGCCGCTGAATGGTTCATTATGCCTCTTGTTCACCGGTTCTGGGTATTTCTCCGAGACGAACAGACACGCGAGGAACGAACCGCACAGCGTGACGTCCTGTATCAATATCGTGGTGCCGGGACAGGTCTCATCTTAAACCCTCTTATGTTGTCGGCTTTTCTGAGTACGATCGCCATTCTCGTGCACACATCCCAGAACGCGCCGCAATGGCTCGCTCTTATTGCACCGAACACACTGGAACTTGCAGTCGTCATCGGGTCCAGGCAAATTATTAGACCTGTGAGTGAGGACTTTGACGACCAGGTTGGCTCCTCAAAAGGCGACCAAAGCAAGGAGGCATCGGTCCTTACCCCAGCTCTCAACCTAGCACTGATCATTTTGGATGGTTGTCTTGAGCTAGACGATGGCTGTTCGCTCAGCCTGGAGCACACTGCACTCTTAATTGGCACGGGGGAGTGGGCAGGTCGAGTGTTCCACGCGCTCGAGAAAGGTATCCAGGTCGCGGGGGTAGGTGGGGTGCATGAAGTCGAGTTACGGGGAGCCGCAGCTGGCGTGCTTCTCAAGGTCGACCAAATTTCTTCAAAGTGGCGCCGGTCAATGGTAGATGTAAGCTAATGGACCTATCTGTAGTACTAGCACGTGGGAATATAGAACCAGTTGTGCTTTCAGCTAGACCATTCGACCTCTGGCGACAGTACTTATGCTCACCACCAAACTTTTGATGCCCACGACTGCCTTGCGGTCTTCATTCGCTCGGAGGTGTTTCTCTACCTCACTTTCAAGGAGTTCAGATACCCTTTTCGTGGTCGGTGCTCTTCGCAGCGTGTGTAATCCTCTCTATTCAACCTTCGTCACGCTTCGTATTAGCATCGGGACTCCACACATAACAATCCAAAGGTGTGCCGTTTCGTCTCGCACCAAGACGCCAGTGCCAATATCTTTGGTCCTAGATACCGTTCGAGTTTACCCCGGATAACCTAAAGAAGGCAGAGGAAGTCATATCCCGGTATCCTCCACAGTACAAGAAGGCTGCTGTCATTCCCCTCCTTGATCTCGGTCAGCGACAAAACAAAGGATGGACGAGTATTAGCGTCATGAATTATGTCGCAAGGCTCCTTGAAATGCCACCAATGCGCGTTTATGAAGTTGCTACTTTCTACACCATGTTCAACCGGTGCGTCGGCTTATAATGGTCGAGTCCCGGGTCGTCACGCTAAGCATATGTTTAGGGAGCCAATTGGCGAGAACTTTGTCCAGGTGTGCACAACCACGCCGTGCATGTTGCGTGGGTCAACGGATATTCTTAACACTGTTTGTTCTCATCTCGGCGACATTAAACCTGGAGTAACAACCGGAAATGGCAAGTTCACCGTCATCGAGGTCGAGTGTCAAGGTGCTTGCAGCAATGCTCCGATGATGGTGGTCAACGACGATTTTTACGTACGTCACTAGAATTGGACTTCCAACCATACTCTAATGACAGACCAGGAGGACCTCACCCCGGCGACCACCAAGAAGGTGCTTGATGCATTTACGAAAGGTGAAAAACCCAAACCTGGACCACAAAGCGGGCGGCATACCAGTGAAAATTCTGCTGGTTTGACTGCGCTGACAACCAAGGTTTGTTAATTTTTCGATGCAGATCTAAATTTGTTCATTTGCATGTTGGCAGCCTTACGGTCCTGGAGAATTCTGTACCTCTGAGTTTAGTTAGACATACTCAATTTCACTGTAATTCCTCAACCAATGGATATTGTGCAGTGGATGCTTAAAGCATATGAGCTGACAGACTGGCATAATACAAAGTGATATGGAGATAACAAAGAGGTCAATCATCTCCTTCCCCATCATCTACTTCACTTGCACCATGACCACCCTCTGCCAACCTATCAATAATATACCTGCACCACAGAATTAGATACTAATACTCGTACACTGTCGTGCACTTACTCGACCTCTTCTTTCAAATCATCACAGTAAGTATCTGACCAACAATAAGTATCTTGAAGCTTTTACCCTTGGGGTATACTCACCCAGGGGTAAATCTTGTGGGTCATAACCTATCGATGGCATACTCGTCAACAAGGAGGAGAAGACAGAAGACAGTCAGAGTATCCATACCAAAGGGCATTTCGATTTGGTCCGCAATCCCTTCAATACCCATCAACGTGAAGGCGACTACAGTAACGATTGGGATTGCTCCCCAGCCTAAATCGTTCATGAGAGTGAAAGGCAGAGCAAAAAGGTATAGCGTTATGCATTGTTTAAGGTGAATTCCGTCTACAGAGATATGATCAGATGGAGACGTGACAAGACATGCTGCAAGAAACCAACAGGAAGACGGTATGGGTGAATTGGCGATTCGTTCCATACTTGTCAATTGATCTACCATTGATTGAACCCTGCCAAAATGCCTTCAACACATAGCCGACCGACGAAGGACAGTAGCTCACAATCCACTCATCGCGTTAGTACCTTGTTCCGTTAAGGCATTCTCAAACCCGCATCTGGAGTAGAACACTGATCATACCTGCGGGACCAACTGTCTCCAGTAAACCATCGCGTTTGAACCTGAATATAGCACTACTGATTTCATGGGCAATACTAGAAGAAAATGAAAGATGTAGGCATCGTAAAGGAGCAGGACTTGAGACGCACATCAAAGGCAGCGGCATCGATACGTGATCACTATGCACGTGAAACTCGATGGTTTGGTGAGAATCATTGAGGAGTGGGGTAGTGGAACCGGGAGCGTTTACTTGCTGACCTATGGTCTTCTTACTGCGTTTCCGCTTGACCCTCTTCGTGGCATCCACGGAACGCCTGTCGCTAATGCTGGCATCTGAAGCGCAGCCTTGCATCGCAGTATACGAGAGTACGGAAGGGTCGCCGTGATTCGTGTTATAGGCTAAACCAGCATGTAAAGAAAAATGAGTCGGTAAAACACCAGCCAGATCGCTGTAATCACGCCCGTCCTCTCCACGAAGATAATGCTTTACTGCATAAACAAAGCTAAGGCAATATTGCAATGCCTCGATCTTCTGGCGTTTGACCTCAGTGTGAGAGAGTTGAGAGCAAGGGATTCCGATTCGGGTGTTGGCTAAACCATTCTCATCGGGAGGAAGGGCAACATGGACCCAGACCATGCGAGACAGATTGCGAACCTGCAAGAATTTGTTGGTGCGATGCACAGGACAATACGACGTACGATGTCATACATTAGCTGTAAGAACAGAAAAACACTTCCTGCCTTCCCAATAGCGATCGTAAGAGGTGCTATGAACGCATCAGTGGTTTTTATCGTTCAGCGTGTCTTTGAACGTTGTACGTACCCATTTCTGGTGCAAGTTGAGCTGAATTTCTCACGGGACAACAAGAGACGCTGCACTCACCTGAACACCAAAATAAGCCCGACCTTCCGTGGAGTCAGTCGACAGGAATAACGTCTAGTTGCACCCACTCACTACGACAGACAGCAAGGGAACCACTGAATTCGTAAGTTCGATCTTATTTCCCTGTGACCGTGCATATGCAACAATCACGGAAAAAATCGTTACTGTGAAGACGGGACCAAAGATACGTGATATTATCTATATATTTACCTTGAATGCGTGAAAATGCTGGCAATGTCAGTTACTCAACGTACGCTGCCTTTCACTCGGAGGACGTCTGGAAGCCAGGAATACTGAAATGATCATTCGGGGGTATTGAATGTTGACGGTCAGCGAACTGGTAGAGAAACAAAACGAACTGACTTTTCGCAAATCTTGCCTTTTGATTCTTGAGGGCTGCCATGGCAAGTACTGTCATCAGGGTCCAAGCTGCCTACCCCGAACGATTACACCATACCTTCAACTTGCCAAGAGCGAGCCTACGTGATTCCATCTGCAAAGGCCAAGTGCTACAGGCAGGCTCCGAGAGAGTCTTGATTTCGCTGAGACCTTCAACAACTAGAAGAACGCGGGGGTACCAGTGGTGGTCGACGACAACGAGGTGACAATTGTAAATTACGGTGGCTACACGCCACGCGAATACAGTCTATAATAGGTTACGCGAATACAAAAACACCGTAAAATTGCTACAAGTCTTGCGTGAAGTGCCAAAGACTACAGTATGCTTCGAACAGGACATGGAAGTGAAAAGCTTGAAACTTGGATTATCTGGTCGCGCTGGAGAATATCGGGCCCGCAGGGTCCGTCCGTTGATAAGCTAAGGTAGGAGTGATGTGTGGTTGTCAAGGTGAACATATGAAATGGGATACACTGGCGTAGGTTTGATCACGAGAGGTAATGCAAGATTATCGGCTGATTCTGGGGCTGGTGACAGCCCAACGAATTCGATCGTGCTCTTGTTTGAAACGCTTTCAGACACGGTCGCGGGACTCGCAATCGAATATGGATAGAGTATTCCCCTGGCAACTTTACTTTCAGACGATGAGCCCTGGGACCCAGGGGTGTTGACCCTCAACCCCGCACATGTGGAGTCGTACTCGTACATTGTCAGTGGAAACCGAAGGCGAGGCTCGTTTAGGGTGCCTTCTCGGGGGTCGAGGGGTACGTCTGGATTTCTTGGCCATATCCATTCAGATGTGGGACTCGAATCGAGGCGTCTTTCTGATGTGGCCAATTGAAACGGAAGGAATGGTGTATGGAAGCCTTCTTGAGCTGAGGTGAGCGGAGAACTACAGGAAACCTTGTCCACTGAGCCGTCATGGGAAATCCACTGATATGTCGGTTGGAATCCAGGAGAATTGGCTACGCGAGAGAAATGTGTAGTTGGACTCGAGTCCATCAGTCGAGTTTGCATAGGAAACTTTGAAGCAAGACATCGCATTGATATCGAGAATGCGGATGTGTTGAAGAGTGAGCCAGATCGGAGCCCTTCGTTCATTGCATCTTTGAAGAGTAACGTATCTTGAAGGTAATCGCTGTTGCAGGGGTGCAGAGAACCTGCCGGACATTGTTGCGTGACGGAAGACAGAAGTTGCTGAGGGGAATAAAAAGGTTGATCCTGGAAATCTTCTGACAAATTAAGCGCGCTGCTTGCATTGCCGTTTAGAGACGATGCTTGTGAAGTATAGGAAAATATAGAGGAACCAACGGCACTAAAATCTGTGTTCTGGAGATTAGCGGCAAGGTCGGGGTCGCATTTGAGGTGTCGCGCGCCGACAGAAGTGTCCGTGAGAGGGCCATCAGAGGAGGTAACTACGACTTGTGGTGGAGAGCAGTGTCCAGAAGGGGTCTGAGAGCGTTCGGAGAAGAGTGGTTGCACTGAAAAAGAAATTAAGAGACACGTCACGAAAACTACGGGTTGGGACAAACTGGCGGGGTTGTCTTTATGGATCTTTTTCAGCCTCTGGAGGTGACTGGAGACCTGCTTCCTGGACCGATTTTTGCCAGTCTTCTCTAGGATATAAGATTGAATAAGCTGGCAACGCCCAAAAGACTTGGCTCGATTGGCGTCCGAGAAGTGTTCATTTTCATGCGTGGACACGCGATAGTATTTGAGACGCCGCTTACCCATCGGCGGGTACAAGGAGACAGCTAGACGTTATTGCAGAATGACAGGACAATCAATGGGCGCGAACCAACCTTCCATGAACGCAGCGTGCACGTCCTCTGGCCATACATCCTCGTATCTTGACTGCTTAAGCTTGCCAGGAATTGTTAACAAGCTCTTGTCGGGTATTTCGTCCGCTGAAATTGTTGGTTTTATGTTTACTTCGGGGGATTCCATATGAGAAAGGTAGCACGCAAGCGGATGTTGGTGGACACAGAGATGGTCGCCTCACTTCAATGTTGATGCAGCCTCAGAGCGCGCGGAGTTTTAAACCGCGTACTAATCACCTGACAAAAATCATTAACCACGTGATATGATAACCCGGCAACGTGACTTGAGCGCGCTAGGCTCTGGCTGTCACTTGCTATCGCGTCCAAGACATTTGGCAGTGCAGGCACGCAGGCTCGAAGGGCGGTCCAACATGTCGAGCGTCTCAAAAGCTACTGAAGCACTCAGAACGGCACTTCGCAAGAAAGTTGTCGAAAAGGGTATGCAGGATGCATTCGATAACCTTGCATCTCATCTAATGCTTTTGGTATGTATGCATAAGTTGTTGTAGTCCATATCTAATGAGGCCGTCGTATAGAATTCGTCTCCTTCAGTTTTGATGATTCAAAAGCTCTGCGCTGTACTTCGCCAACCACTTCTTCCATTGTATAACACATGCCTTCGGCCTGCATTGGAGCTTTCTTCTTCTGTCCTCTCCACCGTGTTAGGAAGACTCTGTGATGCGCATAGCACTGAAGACAAGAATTTACATGCAGCCTGGGAGGCAGTCGCGGAGGTCATATTATCAGGCATCCTCGTAAGACCCACAGAGTGACCACGATCCCGTCGATTAACGTATACCACAGGATTTCCTGGATCAAAGTCATCATGGTGCGCATACTCCTCTTGTTTGAAGACCAACGACTCTCAGAAGATCCAGCCAATATTGAAACCGGTGGTGCGGTCTGGGGGGCTCTGTGTCGCATCATCTGCGAATTCTTCTTTCTTGATTCTGAAAGAGGACTTCCGATGTTCAGCATTTCACTATGCTTATCCGTGAGCAAGTTTTTTGTGCAAAATGACCGCATATATGCGCTAGGTTTATAAATGTTGTCAGGCATATAATACGTTGACTGAGACTGTCGCCAAACACACCACAATGCGAGATGCACTTCGCCAGAGGGCCGTTTTGGGCGGGTGAACTCTATTTTTTCCGTCACTTAGGCTTTATATCTGAATGCCGTTCAACAGTGAACGACTTGGTGCTGCTATATCCAGGACAAAAGGTAAAAGCTACCTCCTTTCTTAGATATTTGTTAGTATTCACGCTTTTTCATATCAGATTATCTGCTACTTGAGGCACTCTTGATGCTGTTCGCTCGACTTCTTCCCCCTACTCATAATACTCCCCAAGGAAAGTTGAAACGAATCAAGTTTGTGAAAGAAGTTCTAGGTTCCCCAAGACTTTTCAGATGCAGTACAGAACTGCTCGAAATCGTGCAAAAGACGTCTGACCCGCACTGGGATGATGTTGCTGCTCGGATTATAGATGTTCTTGCGAGGACTGACATTACTTGGTCAGTCAGTGAATGATTCAGCGAAACTCCAACACTAACACATCTGTTCAAAGCCCACAACCCTTCTCTATTGACGAAATAGACATCTGTGGACATGTCTTTCCCCAGCCACTTGCAACTGATAGGCTAATTATGGATAAGCAAGCTTTCCTCGTGAACATCATCGCTGGAAATGTAAGCACGTTTCACTCTGTACTTTTCTTCATCCTGCGAGCTTTGTTGGCAGGATGACCCATGTGAAAGCCTGCAAGTCCCATACTCCTATATCCGTACAATCACACTTGATAACTCAGTTCAAAATGCTGAAAAGGGGGAAGTATCGATAGTGGTCTATCTGGCATCTCCACCACTAGTTGGCAATTCCGAAATGAAACCATGCGACGCAAGCCGCCTCCATGCGAAATTTCTGTTGCAAAATGATGTCATTGGCAGGTTTATGGAAGCGCTGCGACGACGGGGTGTAGTAAGAATATTAATTACGGGAAAAGCAAACGTATTGTTCATTGAAATCTGATCACAGGGAAAATTGTGCTTTTTGAATCCACGGGAAGAAATCGGGAGAAAGCGCAAGAGCATTTCTATCGCTTCCGGATTTAAATTCACGAACGACAGTTCCCCATTCCCGCCAACTGCGAGCTTCGAGGGTAAAGTACAACATATCAATCAAGGTAACCTCGACTTCGGGATCGCTCCTTTCTGTTGATGAAATGTTTTTCCAGTTTACAAGACAGATATTGAAGACATTACTATGTCTATTCCGGTACCCCATTTCAAAGATGCAGGCTCTCTGTTCACACCAGATCCGAAACCTCCATTCGAGGACGAAAATTTAATTCCGGAAGTTCTTACGTCTGAAGTGGCCGGTAGCCCTGTCACCCCTACCCCACCTACCAACAAATCGTCAAATCCCATCCAGAAATTTGCGTTTCCCGAGAACTTGACTGGAGCGGCGCGGATAGTTGACGATGGCGATGAAGTCTCGGAAATTTCCGACTTCGAACCCAATATCAATGCAACTAAAGGGCGAGTGGCGAACGGGAATTCTATACTTCGCTATCACGGAGCGAAACCAGCGCAACACAAGGTAAATCGCACAAGGAAGAATGAACACCCTGGTGCTACCTCTCGAGAAATCAAGCCACCTTCCAAGGCCACCTCGGAGACTGTGGTCAGTACGGAAGGTGTCGCTCAGATGCTACTTGAAGCTGGAAAATCGCCCTCCCCGATATTTGGCTCATCGTGCAGTACCAAGATCGATGTTTCCCCGAAACTAATGCCGAATGTGGACACTCCTTTCGCAACTGATATCACTGACGGACTGTCCGCTGCTTACGAAGATTGTGTTGCCGTAGATATGCAGAAAAAAGCGGGTATTGATGAGGGCGTGCCCTCTGGCGGAGGACTTATTACTACCCCCGAGTTAGGGTCAGACACTGCGAAAGACGAAATGGGACAGAATTCTATCCCATCCTCCGGGGTGCATCAGGAAATACATTCCTGCATCGAAATCACGAAAAATACAAGCATCTCGTCCAAAATCGCGGGAAACCGCCGAAAGAGAGAACCCAAGCTTTTGGGAAATCCCGTTATCCAAGTTGACGATGAATACCTACCTCCCCGTAAGAAGAGCCGCGAAGACAGATCAGGGATCGGGGAGGATAAATCTAACGAGAGCTCGCCAGGTGCCATGCCTGTTTTCAAGGTGAAGAGATATTTGAACGCGGCTAAACGCACCTCTCCTGGCATTGAGATAATAGCAAGCGATCACGAAGTCGCAGAACTCAAGTCAACCTGCCAAGGAACGCGTAGGTCGTCAAGGATCAAGAGGAGGCAGGCTGCTGCAACCAGTGGAACTCGGTCTAAGATTGTGCGTGGAGGTGTTCAAAAGGGGAAACAAACAGATGCTCGTGGTATGGAACGTAGGAAAAAGATAGCCATCGCTTCTCTGCATGACAACGGCTTCGAGATCAGTCATGGCACTCCATCGACGCTCGGCTCTCGCATCAAACTGCCAGTGGCTGGAGAGCCCTCTTATCTGAAGCTCAACGAGGCTGTGAGTTATGTGGCTTTTCTATCTTGCACGATGTCAGTCTGAACGCTTGTTACACCAAGTCTCCCGTAGAGCTAAGAAGAGCCGAAAATATAACTCTAGTGCTGAACTCTCCTCAACAGATGTCGGAGGTCAGCTTCCTGGGGTCACGTATCGCGTCATTAAATTGTTTCTTGCAGAGAATTAGCAGCCTTGCTCGTGTGCCAAGCCAACATAGTACCACACCGGAGAAACTGCCAACAGGAAACTTCGGTCCTGTTCAAGAGGCCGTCATAGGTACGATGCAATTAGTACAGGGACAGCTCTATGTTGAGACAGGAGAGACCATAAACGATCGATGCCTCGCTTTCGACGACCATATTGTGGACGAGCTGGGCCGGGAAGCTACTGAATGCTCTGTTTTTCTGAAAGAGAGTGACTACCCTTTGGAGGTAATTACCCTGCTTCACTGAAACACGCTGAATTTTCATTTTGAACCAGCCATCCCGACGGATCATGGAACCGACACGCGGAACGGAAGCTATCACCATTGATCTCACTATTGATGATTTTCCAGTTCGAGAGAGGAGTGCTCATGTGCCCTCTGTTGACCCTGTGCGCCTAGAAACAGACACTCGAACGAGGTTCAATACTCCAGACCAATCCGATAGCATTACTCTAATAGAGCCTGCCGCTGGCGCATCTTCTCAATCCAGACGACGAAGCGTCACGTTTGCATCCCCCATTGAGCATGTGCTCAACAAAAAAGTCAAAGCTAATACACAGACCGATTCATCGAGGTTAGTCGTGAGCTCTTTCTTAGCAGAGAGGGGAGAGCCGACGCATAGGACCCTTTCCCTCAAATCGGCTTCGCGTGAAGTCGTCGATCCCTGTCACCCTCCAACAGCATCACACTATCTCCGCTCAGGATATCGACAGGGCCCAAGAACGTGAAACATGAAACATTCATCACCTCGCGCACCAAATTGCAAAACTCAAGGTTACAGAAAACTTATTGTTCCGATGCCATGCTGAATAATTTGCCCCAGTCTCATCAAAGTTTTAAAGCAAGATCAAACTGCCGATGGGGTTGAGATTGAAGACATCGTGGAGGTGAGTTGCCCTGAACTCTCTCACTAAGCATCTGAAATTCTCGTCTCGCAGGTGCTCAATGAAATTCAAGCTGTACCTGGCCAATCATTCGAGCGGGTCTATGTCATGATTGATCAGATCGCCAGGTGATTATCAAAGGCATCTCAAATAAGTTCCGGAACGTCAAAAAGGACATCCAGCAAGGTCGAGATGAACTTATACAACAAGTCCTTCAGGAGCTACAGGTCATGGTCGCAGAGAAGTAGAGTCATGTGCGCCCCTTTCAGTGGAACTCCTGATGACCACCCCTCCAGCGCAAGGAATTTCAATGAACTTCTGCGCCTCGAGGAAGGCTACTACAAGAATTGCAAAACTATCCTTCACTGCTGGGAAGAGCTTATCGACAGCAATGACAGTGTTTCAGCAAATTTTCAAAATGCCTTAAAGGAGCATGAACAGAATATATCGGCGAAGGCATTTCCAAAATCCTTGCCTCTGAAACCTGTCTTTTCTCCACACCGTAGAAACTTCTGAGCAATGAAACAGTGGTCGAATCAGACTAATTATAATTTACGCTGAGAGCGTGTACATGGGGATGCTTGTCGACTCGAGCGCGTTTTTTATTTTCTTTTTGTAGTGTGAGGAAGTCAATGCAGCTTCTTGCAAGCCACAGCAGTGAACAGTACTAAGCACCTCGAAAAATTTCCTTTGCAATTATTAGTTCCCATCAAGTCATGCTGCCCACCCTTTTCCATTGCCTTTTCTAGGCTACGGCTACTCAACAGACAAACGGCGCTAGTACAACGTTCGGGGGTCTCAATCGTTATCAAGATGCGCCTTTCCACCATGTCTAACAGCGATTTTCGCTTACCATCGAATGTGCAGCCGACTCACTATGACTTGACCATAAAGACCGACCTGAAAAGAGAGATCTTTGCGGGCCACGTGAAGATTAGGCAGGTGTGCTCTTCCCATCCGGGTGCTTCATAGTGATGACCTCAGTAATATACCAGACTGGACGTCAAGGAAAAAACCTCGACTCTCTTCTTCAACGTAGCAGACCTACAGTTGTCCGACATATCACTGTTCATTCATGATCCTACAAAGCAACAGATCGGTCTATCTAGCTCGCTTGACTCCAAAACAGAGCGAGGTATTCTCAACCTATCTAGCGCACTACCTGTCAACTCCACTGCTACTTTGAGCATCGTATTCTCTGGAAAATTGACGGGGGCGATGATGGGGTACTACAAGTCTACATATGAGGATGACGGTGCAAGGAAGTTGTACAGCCTCACGCAGTTCGAGGTATGCTCGCTTATAAGTCTGCATCGGATATGCACTTGACCTTACCGCATGCAACATGAAGCCTACCGCAGCTCGACGTGCGTTCCCTTGCTGGGACGAACCCTCGCTCAAGGCTAGATTTACAATCACAATGATATCTCGCAAAGATACCGTCAATCTGAGCAACATGCCCGTTACTTATGAGAAAATTTACAACCAAGAAACAGGCAAGTACGATGATGCAGATATAGCCAAGATATTCGCTATTCTCAACACCGAGGAACATGATGAGGATGACTGGAAGATCACCAAGTTCGATACAACCCCCCTTGTGAGACGATTCAAGAGTGATCGTGCTCACAAAAGTTAATCATGCCTGAGATGTCAACTTACCTCGTAGCTTATGCCAACGGACAATTCAGTCATTTGGAGAGCTCGTACACCAGTCCGCTGACAGATAAAACTCGACCCCTTCGTATATATGGTGAGTATTCTATCATCATGAATGATACCCATTTCTCAAGTCTTACCAGGGACTCCGGATGTCGTTTCTCGGGCCCAGTATGCACTCGATGTAAAGGCGAAGGTGCTTCCCATCTATGAGCAAATTTTTGGTATCGAGTATCCGCTTCCAAAACTGGATACTTTGGTGGTAAGACACACCATTGTTTACCGATCGTTATGAATGAATGCTCTCAAGGCACACGACTTCGACGCCGGTGCAATGGAGAACTGGGTAACAACTTTGAGAAATCAGCGTCATTTGAACCCTTACATATTTCACAGGGACTCATCACAGGGCGTACAAGTGCATTTCTTTTGGATTTGGATCGCCCAGATATGGCGACGAAACAACGCATCACCACCTTCCAATCTCACGAGGTCGCCCATATGTGGTCAGTAACGTGACTGTTCGTCCAGGTGTTATACAGTGTTCGAACTTCCCTTGGATTAGGTTTGGAGACATTGCTACGATGGAGTGGTGGGACTACTTGTATCTAAACGAAGGGTTTGCCACCCTGGTATGTGTTTCTTTTCGCAATTTGAGAGGCGGTCTTCACACTGTTCAGATGGGTGAAGTCGTCATTGTCGGTAAGTCGTAGTCGTTGCGTCATGCACGTCATTGACTCTATTTACCAGACCGGTAAGATCCCTTTAGTTGTATGCAGTCTTACTTGATCCTTGCCTAGTCTTTTCCCCGAGTGGAAGGTTGACACCAAGTTCATTACTACACATCTAAACGATGCTCTTGATCTCGATGCTAAGCTATCTTCCCATCCGATTGAAGTTCAATGTCCCGACGCCAACCAAATTAACCAAGTGGGTTTTTGAACACACATCATTTGACAACTTCAATTTGACAATAAAAACGTCAAAAGATATTTGATTCGCTTTCATATGCCAAAGCAGCCTCTGGTAACTTCGTCACGCACAAATTTTTATCGTGGCGACTGAACTATGTTCAGTTCTTCGTATGCTTTGTGACTTCGTTGGGCAGGAAGTTTTCTTGAAGGGCGTGTCGATCTATCTCAAGAACCACCTCTACGGGAATACAACAACAAAAGATTTGTGGGATGGGATCAGCAGAGCCACGGGCGAACAGGATGGGATAACCATTGACGTCGCAGGAATGATGGAAAATTGGATCGTGGAGGTACATACCGACAGAATTGGTCTCGATTTGCCGCTCATCCAGTGTGCAAATTCCATAGACAGGATTTCCAGTACTCACAATCACCGAAACAAAAGATGGAATTAATGTGCGTCAAGACCGCTACCTTGAAACCGGTCCTGCAGAAGACAAGGATAATCAAACTACATGGTATGGTTTCTCGGGTTACGTCCAAACATGGTCGGGTTTATTGATGCGTGTAGGACCATCCCACTTTCCATCCTGACCGTGGGCGAGACAGGGAAACAGTCAATTGATAAGACGAAAGTACTTGCTGACCGCGAGGTAAACATTTCAATCGATACAGGCAGATCATATAAGTTGAACGCGGGGACGTACGGTGTTTGTATGCATTGGTTATTATTTTCTCTGGCTACGTCACTAACAAATGCATAGATAGGGTCCTTTACCCCAAAGAGCGACTCACTCGCATCGCACGTGAAGCTGCTCAAGGTGATACAATCTTCTCCCTGAACGATCGGATAGGATTAGTTCATGATACTATGGCACTCGCCAAATCTGGACACGCCACTGTTAGCAGTGCACTCACAGTGGTGAATATATTTAGGAACGAGACCGATTGTCAGTCTGTCTCTTTGTGGGATGCATTATTTCGCTGACCTGATCGGTAAACCAAATAGTCTTGGTTTGGGACAGCATCGCGGAAATTTTGATTCTCTTAGTGTCGACGTGGTGGGAAAATGAGGAAACCGTCCAAGGTTTAAATGAATTTAGAAAGGCGAGTGCCTTGACACCACTGTTGTCTACTGAACGAACTATTATTTTATATAGAGCCTGTTCAAGCCGATTGTTGATAAACTCGGCTATGTGTACCTTCCGTCCGAGTCCGTAGATATTTCACAGCTCCGAACGACAGCTATCAGACAGGCAGCCGCAGCTGGTGATCAAGCGTGCGTCATGCGTCATACTTGATTTCCGAGACATACAATAGTTGACATCATATAAGTGTTGTGGAGACACTTCGGGAGATGTTCAAAGCATATATGACTACTAAAGACGAATCGAAAATCCCTGTGGATTTGTTTCGAACGGCTGCTATAACTGTAGGTGGTTAGGTCGACTGTTTCTCAATACCCTTGCTGACGTGAGCTGAATATTATCAGGCTGTCAAGCATGGGGGTGCAGACGAGTATAATTTCGTCAAAGGACTTTACGAAGACCGGTCTACGTTGCCTTCGATCGGGATATCTGCGATGTGGGTACCATCCGAACGTCATTTAATACAAGTCCTTCATCTTCGCCAGGTATGCGATGTGTGCAAGCAGAGATAAGTTGTGCAACAAGGACACTGAACGCTTCATGCTCGACAAAGCCAGAACTCAGGATATCATATACTTTTTCTCTGGCCAACAAATGAACCACGATACTAGACGAAGATCTGCCAGATTTTTCATGGATAATTTTGAAGTTGTGCGTTCGAGTATTTTCTTGACTGAGATTCGGTTCAAGATGGCGTGACACAGCTCGAGGAGAGATACAGGGGGAATTTTTCCTTCAAAGACGTCATCTCGGTGTGTTGATTTATGGCGGGACATGCTTGGGTCATGACCTCAGCGTTGGCAGGCCGCGCTTGGCAACCTGAGTACCGAGGGCGATATCGAAGCAATCAAGAAATACTTTGAGGTTTGTCTGTGATATCAGGAATGATTGCCTCCGTGCTCAAGGAAGATATAGCACAAAGACACTTCGCGATACCGCCTTGCGCTTGCACAGACACTCGACTCGCTGCGGGCTTCCGCTACTTGGATCGAGGTATACCTCTAGAGTTGGTGTTACTCGACCTCTGCTGAACCACGCACACAGCGCTCGACGACGGACATCTCTGACTGGCTCGAGAAGGGCGGCAGCCTAGCGCGGTCGTAGTGCTTGGGTGTGCAATATTTACTATTGTTTGTACATAAGCCGCGTTTTGCAACTACGTTTCTCGTTCAAAACGCTCGTCTAGTACTCGTAACGACGACGACGACGACATTCCCGCTGGGACCACTCGCCAATCACTGGGTGATGATTTATTGATTACTGGGACGCACTTGTGTTGCAAGGATCAACGATATTTTCAGATGCCTGCATTTGATCCAGTTCGAGACGCAGCCCTGAATTCGCCGGTGTCCCAATCAAAGCCCCTCCCAGCACATGCCCACGACGCTGACTTGGATAGACATGAAAGACATTCTTTCGACGTTCCTTCCCCCTCATCGTCACGCCCGTCCTCCTCGCGGGCCGCCAACAGCCCGACTGTAACTCGTCGGGCTACCGATCTGGCGGTCCTCCTCAACTCAGAGCCTCAGGAGCCTCGCACGCCTGGTTCCGCGCGACCGTCGAGCTTGTCGCATCTGTTACTGGCGACCGACACGCAATCGCCCGTATCGTCATTGTCTCCGACGGTGGTATCAACTGGAGAGGCGGACAGGCTGGCTGGTGCGCCATCGCTGCGGCGCCGGAGTATTCTTCCGGTCCTAGACATGTCGCGGACGGACACGTTGCCAGAGGATGGTCAGTCGCAGCATTTCTCACGCCCTCCTCCACTTTCATCATCGCGTGCGTCGTTCCATGCCAAGCAGGTTGACTCTGCTTCCTCTGCCCCGCGTTTCTTTCCCTCCTCACCGCTCTCCCGCTCTCCTGTCAGAGTATCCTCCCGCCCTTCTTCTTCCACAGACACACCTACTCTATCCGTCTATACCTCACCTTCGGCAATGCACCCTTCGTCCTCTGCTACCCCATATAACCCACGTAATCGCAAAACTCCTGCCGGCTCAGTTCTCGTCCCGATGTCGCCACACGAGATGGAGCTGTACCGACACTTCCGTGGCACTGGCACACAACTTCTCCTGTCCAAGCGTAAACGAGAACGCAGTAGGTCCCCAGATAATGTCCCCCCTGCGAAACGGCATGCAGGCGATGTTGGAAAGGTTATTGACCATTGTCAGTCTCATGTTTGGCTCGCTCAGCTATTTCTGACTCATCCGTCGTCCAGATAACATGCGCCCCGAAGTAGGCGTCAAGCAGCGCATGGAGTCTCCCATCATTGGTCTTAAATACTTTAATAATTGGGTGAAGTCCGTGTTGATCACACGCTTTGCTCACCCGGCTCTCACCTCTTCGCTCGTACCGCAATCTTCCGGACCGGGAAGAGGACGTGGCAAGGTCCTTGATCTCGGTTGTGGAAAGGGTGGTGATCTTACCAAATGGGCGAAAGCTCGAGTGAAAGAACTGGTTTGCGCAGGTGGGTGGTCACTAATTCTTGCAGACTACTTGCCTCACTCGTGGCGCGTTGGTCCCCGTAGATATCGCCGACATTTCTATCACTCAAGCTCGTGAGAGATGGCAAGGGATGCCTCAGCCGCGCTTTGACGCTGCGTTCGCAGCCATCGACTGCTACACTGAATCACTCTCTAAAGTTTTTCCACCGGAACGGCTTGCGCAGCCGTTCGACGTTGTGTCGATGCAATTCTGTATGCACTACGCTTTTGAGACGTCACAGAAAGCACGTTGTATGCTCCGTAATGTGACACAATACCTTCGCAAGGGTGGAGTATTTCTTGGCACAATTCCCAACGCTGATCAACTGATGTAAGTAACATCCCTTTCAACTTTCTATTGAAATAGTAACATTACTCAGAGAACGGCTGGACGCGCTGCCACCCTCTGCGACTGACCTTTCTTTTGGTAATGCAATATATAGGATTCGGTTTGAAGATCGGCAATCTCGCCCGCTTTTTGGGCATCGTTATTACTTTTTCCTCAAAGACGCTGTCGAGGACGTACCTGAATATATTGTAGATTGGGATAACTTCGTAGGGTGGGTTTCCTGCGTGTGTTGCTTCGCAAATTCGCCCGCCTTCATTATCCTAGTTCATTGCACTTGTGCATTGTTTATTTCTCTCAAAGTTCTGGCACCGTTCAGATGACCTGACTTCTTAAAACGACTGGCTTTCTTACCTCGCATTACAGTTTGGCCGCGGAGTATTCTTTGTACCCAATTTACAAAGAAGAATTTCATCAAATATATGCAGAGCACTCCGAACAAGAGGAGTTCAAAGAGCTCATGATGCGAATGAAGGTTGTGGATGCGAACGGCGAAAGTGTTATGGACGAAGATCAGTGGGAGGCTGCTAGTGAGCCATTTCACTTTTACACCTGACGAAGCAGTTACTTATCGGGGGTTCTAGACATCTATATTGGGTTCGCGTTTGAAAAGCGGTGAGGATACATAGTTTGTTACACTGTATTGGACGGTCTTTCTGCTCTGGTATCGATTGCTTAGCCTGTAACCTGGTTGCAACGGACTCAATCACTCGAGGCAGGCCCCCGAGCCCATACAGACAGTACATCCTGGTGAGATTACAGATGAAATAGGATGTGGTTCAGTTGTGAGAATGATAGAAAAATACGAGAAGGCGAAAAAGGGGGAGGGGTAAATATATTTCCTTCCATCAGTCTACAAAGTTTACTCTTGCCCAAATCCAACGGTCTCCCTGTGAAAGCAAGCCCATCAGCTATGTTAAAAAGGTGCAACAAACGTTGGACATACTCTACAGCCAGCGTAAGCTTGTGCTCCAAGCTGGCGTAGTCTTTGTACGGTGGCAAGTCGATGCGATTGAAACAAGTATGGCTCTTCGGTAGCTGTGATGGATCACCAGATTTCTCGATTGTGAAGCGTCTCGGCCCATCCGACCCTTGAAGATCCTTGAAGCCGTTGACCGGGATGCGCGACGTACCCGTTGCAAATTGCAACAATCGGGATTTACGTTCGGGTGGCCAACTGCGAATACATTTCCAGAACCACTGGATTACCTCATCGTTCATCTCGTAGCCTCGGTAATCAGTGTGCTTCGTCCAATCGTCACTGTAACCAGTGAGTATGGTAGCACGGTGCAGTGAACAAGCACCTACACATCAATCTCAGACATCCCCCCGATGAGCAACTCGAGCTCTCGTTCATCAAAGACAGTAATCAGCTCCTGAGGGATCAACTCGCTGAAGCCCGACATGAACGCTTCAAATTGATCCTTGATGCGCCTCGAGATACGGTACTCGACCACGGCATCAACATAGTCTTTCTTGTTTTCCTCGGTCACAGGAATGTCTGCACCCCCAGGCTTCAGATCAATTGTTACAAGCTCTCCAAACCGTTCTTCCGATGTGGTGAAGGTCTCGTCGATAATGTCTGTAATGTCGTTTTCACTGATTCTGGAATGAGCCATCAGAAATACAGGGTATGATGTATAGCTCACAGCATCCATGTGAGACCACGGTGAAGTTCTGCATCCACAGACTCAAGGTCGGATAGGGTGACCTTCTTCCTCAAAATCATTTTATAAAAGCTGACGATGAAATAGGCGTCAAGGAAACGCCGGTGAAAGATACCAAGTCCAAGACATCGTCCAATGAACTTGAAGTAATTCAGGTGTTCGGGGTTTACACCCGATGCGGGGTTGATCTGAAGAGTATAGT